>JACXGI010002928.1:55745-68178 GCA_016801175.1 Esox masquinongy
CACACACACACACACACACGCACGCGCACGCAGAGGCACAGGTTCAGCATGGAGAAAAGGAGACGTGTTGTGATTGGGAAACAGTCCAGCTAGAAAGGGAAAATGCACGAGTGGTTGAGAAAAGTGTGTTTGCGCGGGTGTGTGAGCGTGCGTATGTGCGACTTTGTGTACATGCGTCTGCAGGATGAGATGGTTCTCTTCCTCGGTGCTCCCTCCCCCAGAATCTGCCTGGCACAAGAACAGGATTAGCCTTCCAGCAACAGAGAACAGCGGAGCAAAGCAGCTTATCGGCTCACTGGGTGATGGAAGAAATACTCCTTGTTTTTCATTCTCTTTTCTCCCCAGTTGAAAGTAACTTCCCAGTGTTTCCAGATTTGTATGAAATATCATCTTTAATTTCCTACAATATGAGTAGTATAGTTTTCTTTCCAAATACTGAAAATGGGCTTTTCTGTGTTAGGGTAGTGATTTCACCCCAACAAAAGAGTGGCTTGGGTGTATACTCAGACAATATGTTTATGCGAGTAGATTGCTGATTGGCTGGCTCATCCTTCCAGTCTGGTTGGTCAGTGTGTATTAAAGAGATGTTTGAGACCTGCTTTTTTTAAGTGATTTTTATTTGTCCAGGTTCTACCTTGGCCAGAAATAAGAGGATGAGTCAAGGACATTATTATACAGAATATTAATTTTTAAAAAGTGACACTTTCACGGGACAGTTACTTTAAGTTCCCTGCTTTACTCCAGTAGACATTTGCCTTGTATCCTGTTGGAATTAAATATTAAAGGGATAGTGACAGTCCCTGTACCCCCAGTTGGTCCTTCAGGCCCAGTCATTTTTTTAAAACAGTCCATTATTCAGTCCATTATTCAGCTTTGTCGTTATTAACATCGTACAAATTCATGAATGGAAACTGTATGTACCCCTATCTTAAAGCTGCATTGCAAGCGGAAAACTACTCTAAAACACTCCTAACTAAGACAAGTGGTGTTGTTTACCTCAAAGAACATCACTATGTTCTATTCATCAAAATAAAGTTTTCATTTTTGCGATATAATTCCCATTTCGTGCTTGACGGCTGCCGGGTAATGTGACTGGAATGGCGCATGGGTTCCATAATGTTTCTTTCCTGTCAGCCCGTTTGAAAGAGCTGATTAAGACCATGTTGGTTCTGGCACTGATCAACTGTATGGAGAGATCCTGCCGATTTATACACCCCATCCAAATGCCTCGCTTCTCTCTCTCCATCCCTCTCATTCTGTTTACCACTCTTTCCTTCCCTCCGCCTGGAGATAGAGGGATGAATAGTTGGAGGTGGGGAGAGAATCCATATGGTTCTTCTAGGAGAGCTGTGACTTCTTTAGTGGATGAAACAGAATTGGCCTGAGGCTTATAGACGCCTCTTCTCTCCTGATTTCATCCCTCAACCGGTTACTCATCTGTTCATTTCTCATCTGGGCTGGCGAAAACCACCGCACTGGTCTTGAGGGCTGCCATGTTTTCCGTCTCGGTCTGTCCATCTGTCTTAGCGTGTGTCTGTACGTCTGTGTTAATGCGGACTGTGTCCAGCCTGTAGTTTGCTTTACTCAGCAGAGGCAGGCTCATGTTTAGGGACGATGTTACATATTTGACAGTTTGACTGTTGATTTAATGAGTCTTCATTGATAGCAGTGCTAGCTGGTTTGGTTGATGCGGTAGGCTTGACATGAAGCTCACAACCGCTCAATAGATAGAGCCTGCAATATTGTCAGTTGAGCTGCTGCCTAGAGTTGTAGCGGCATCGGATGTTTCCCATCATTGGGTCCTGTTGTTTGACGATGTTGCAGTGCATTATCAGTGTTATTAAATGTAACATACAGTGCAATATCAGAGTGTTATTAAATGTAGCATACAGTGCATTATCAGAGTGTTATTAAATATAACACACAGTGTATTATCAGTGTTATTAAATGTAACATACACTGCATTATCAGAGTGTTATTAAATGTAACATACAGTGCATTATCAGAGTGTTATTAAATGTAGCATACAGTGCATTATCAGAGTTATTAAATGTAGCATACAGTGCATTATCAGAGTGTTATTAAATATAACACAGTGCATTATCAGAGTTATTAAATGTAACATACAGTGCAATATCAGAGTGTTACTAAATGTAACATACAGTGCATTATCAGAGTTATTAAATGTAACATACAGTGCAATATCAGAGTGTTACTAAATGTAACATACAGTGCATTATCAGAGTTATTAAATGTAACATACGCCTTATCCCGAGAAAGTGCCACCGATGGAACACATAGGCCACCTCATAATGGAGGTAATGGTCTTACTCTTTATGGTCTTAATGGTCTTATCTCAACTTCTATTTAAAGGGCTTTGTTGGCTTGGGAAACATGGTTTTATATTGCCAAAGCACATGGAAAATAATCTGTGTATTCAAGGAATTTTCTGCTTGGAATTATAACATTGGCTTCTGACACAACCCAAGGTAATGGGAATTGTACCAAAAGGTTGATATTCTTTCAATTGATTCATTCCTTTTTATTATTTTGAATTTGTCACTTTACGTCTCTTATACTTGTGCAGCTCCTTGTGGTCTGCTTTAGTTTGTGAAAACAGGTTTGCTTTGGGCATAACAAGTTTGGGACTTTGGGCATAACTTTCCTTTTCGATCATTGAGGAATTTAATGGCTCTTTTCAGAATTTTGAAAATGTGTGGGTATTGTCCTAATTCTCTTCTGGATGCCTTATTTTGGGTTTTGAGTCTTTGAAAGGTTTTTGCAGAACTCTGCTTGCCATCTGATTTATGTGCCCAGTTTTGTGAATTCCTGATTGGTCAGTGTACCCCAGATCTAACAACCAAAGAGGGCAATGGGATCGAACTGGTTGCTGTATTTTTTGATGGGTGACCATAAAAGCATGGGTTTTAAAAGCACGGGTTGTCTCTCAGTTTTACACTGTTGTAGGTTCTCTCCTGAACACCAGTTTCCATTAGTTCCGTCACGCCAAATTGAGTCAAAAGTAAGAACACTTTCATATTATTTTAGTTGTTTGTTTTTCATTAAGCGTGTGAACATTGTCTGTCATACAGTATTTTGGTAATTAGCCAATTTGAATTGTTCAAAGAATATTGTTTTTGTCTACTGTTTAATAATACTTCAGAGGGTTTTTTCCAAAAGTTCATTTTAAGATTAGGTCAAATTTGTCTTGACTTTTGTGGACTGGGGGAAAGACCTTGGTTACAGATATTGGGGAAGATGGGAGTATAATATTGAAGACGTTGAGTGTAGCCAGGTCTTTATGTGGTCTGTATAATCTATAATACCCATCAACAACATAGGCCTTCCTGGGTTGTAGAGTTTATATTTTATCCTGTTGTTTATTTAGGTTAATTGGAAAATAAATTGGGCTGTTGTTGTCCTGCAATGTTTTTTTCAATAAGTGATCCATATCTCTATTTTGAATAGGTAGCTAGATCTGTTCTTTGTTTTCTAATTTTCTCTGTTGTGATTTGATTATTTGGAATCTTCAGTTGCATTTAACTGTTTTTTGACAAAGTTTTTCTTGTATTTTGTTAATATTTCCCTATAGTAAAGGCAAATGTTTTGCTTAATGGGTCTCTTTTTGGTTGGATCGGTTTTTCAAATAATTTCTTCAGATTTTACATTCTCATTGAACCATTATTCATTGTTGGTTATTGTGCTAGGTTTTATCATTTTTATTTTATAGGTTCGTTGATAAGATGGATACTATTCAGTCGCGCTACTGCGCGACTGAAGGTATAAACTTACAACAGGGAAGGTAAGTTTATACCTTCCCTGTTGCAGGGAAGCATTTGATTGAGCAGGTTGTCTAGCATGTATTGGATTTGTTTTTGGTATTGTTCCAATCTATATAATTTAAGAGAATAAAAAGTAAATGACTGCGATTGGAGTGTAGGTTGGTTGGGGTGTAGGTTGGTTGGGGTGTAGGTTGGTTGGAGTGTAGGTTGATTGGAGTGTAGGTTGATTGGAGTGTAGGTTGGAGTGTGGATTGATTGTAGTGTAGGTTGGAGTGTAGGTTGATTGGAGTGTAGGTTGTTTAAATTTTCCCGACCGGGCACACTTAGGTCACTGTGGGGGCCGACAGAAACAAAATAATACTCCATAATGCAATGGGGTAAGCACGTCATGGGTTGCCTTGTCAGCCAGCATGATCGCCAAGATCGTTCAGGGCTCACAATGAAGAACACTAAACTCATAAAATCGAATATCTGTGCATTTTATCTGTGCACTAATAGATATCTTCCAATCTATTAGTGATCCACCATTAATCCTGGACCTATGAAGACCTCAAAATAATGACAATATTCTAGACAATTTTGTTGGTAAAGTCTGAGTTTCTGAACCGAAGGCAAAGTGGGACCTCAAACCTAGTGTGTTCCAGGATGAAATGGTAAAACTTTTGATTTCCATAATACACTTCATTTTAGTTTTATGCAGGGACTGTTAGGTGTGAGTACACCTCTCTCGTCCCTCTCCTTGGTCTCTTAGCTTGCACCTCCCCTTCTGTGCCACAGGCAGCAGTGTGTTTCAGCAGCACTCTGTTCTCCCGTTCCGGCTTAGCTTAGGGTAGGAAAGGCCTCTCTGTAGGTATCTACCAGGAGGACAGTGGGGAGAACACAGAACACAGAGGAATGTGTGTAGGTGGGCTGAGTCAGTGAAGGTCACATCGAAGATGGGCAAAGTGGTTAACTCAACTGCTCCAATAGAATCCTTTCAAAGGGCTCATCAACTGAAGGTAGACAGGTCCCACTCTCATAATAACGGTGACTAAGGTATTTAAATTATGCATACAGGATCAAGCATTTATTGAGTGAAAGCTGATATGAGTATGCACATTGACTGCACGGCTAAGCAGTGTAATAGGTGTTTTTAAATGCCAATGTGTTTCTCCCCAGGAGACATTTGTCTTAGACTCTCAGGGGTAACATGTTAACCCTTTGTCAACCCTTAGGGGAAGCCAACAGTAACAGTTTTTATAACTGAAAGTAACCCTTCCATCTCTCCCTCTGTCTCTATCTGTCTGTAGTTTAAGTCCCGTGGCCCTTTGCGCGCACGCGCGCGCACACACACACACACACACACACACAGGTAAACAGTGCAGTCACTTCCTGGGGCTGAACGTCCAGGGCAACATTCCTCTGTGTCAGCTCTGCTGTATCTGAGCTTTTCATTTTGGATTTTATTATGGCATCTGTCTCGTTGATCTACGCAATAAGCAGGCTTGTCACATCTCATCAGCGGCCTGTCAGCCCGAGCGACAGGGGTACACACACACACACACACACACACACACACACACCCTTTGCCTGACAAGCATTGTTTAGGGGCAAAGAGGCACATGGGGGCTCTTACCCTGCACAGAACCAGGCGCTTCCAGGCCCCTAACTATGCTGACTGGGCTCTATCTCTCTCACTCTCTGTATCTCTCTGTATCTCTCTCTCTCTCTCTCTGTATCTCTATCTCTCTTTGTATCTCTCTCTCTCTGTGTATCTCTCTGCCTTCATCAGTTTGTTTCTCTCTCTTATCTATTTGTCTATTTATCATTTGTCTCTGTATCTGTTTGTCTCTATCTGTTTGTCTCTTTGTTTGTCTGTCTCTTTATCTGTTTGTCTCTATCTGTTTGTCTCTTTGTTTGTCTGTCTCTGTATCTGTTTGCCTCCGGATCTCTTTGTATCTTTTTGTCTCTGTATCTCTTTGTCTCTGTATCTTTTTGTCTGTCTGTCTCTGTATCTGTTTATCATTTATTTCTGTCTTTGTATCAGTCTCTGTCTGTATCACTTTCTCTGTATGTCTTTGTCTCTAAACACATTTTACTGTATGGAGCCTTTGGGAAGGATTAGCTACGTACAGTACTGTACCGATGACACAACAACGACCAACCTTTTGTGTCAGTTTAACAGCTACTCAGCCTAGGTTTCAAAGGCTGCCCGCTTTGAGCTGTGAATTGAAAGGAAGAGATTACATGCATGTAGGATGTGACTAAATGGAGTGTACAGTTGTACTCTCTCTCTCTGTCTGTGCATTTGTCACACTAGGACTGAGTCATCTGATAAACAGAAGGGTTTGAAGTGACTCCTGTCCTCTTTCTGAGTCAGTGCTAAGGACTAATATATGGGTGGCAAACTCATTTTGTTTTCAACAAGGTCCAGAGGGCCTAACTAAAAATGGATAATATTTCCTTTGAAAAAAATCAACGTTTTTGTTATGCTCCCTGACTAGCTAACCTTAAAAACTGTGTGAATGTATATCCATTGCAATGTCTACACATTTTCCTCAGACTTTCAGACTTATTTAAATGTATGTTTTAGGTGTCATGGCGTGCTATGTTGGGTGCAGTAGAGCCTCTTTTTCCCCACCTTTTGCAGCAAATATTTATTCTGAATGAATGTTCTTGTCTGGAGATGTCCAGTGATAGGCTAAGCCCACTAGGGAAGGCCACATCTTAGGCATCAACTGTCCCATAACGTGATACCCCCATCACGGAGGAAACCTATGCATAGCCTCTAACTGTGGCCTGTCTCTCTGCTGCCCTTGGGAAACTCAGAGCTGCACTTAGCAAGGAACGCATCCCCTGTTCATCTCCCTACCATAGTCAGCAGATAGCTGACCTCTAAAGGACAGCTGAATGCACATCAGCTCGAGTCGACGCATTGGAGAGAAGTGCACAGGACTGGGGAGAGACAACCAAATATTAAGGAGTTAGACTGATCCTGAAGGGCCAGACATAATAATCAATGATTGAAAGGCATACCAGAATCACCAAAGACAGAATTTCCAGTGTCTTCATAGAGGTGCTGGGTAATACTATCCACCCATAGAGTATCAGCTACCTGGTGGTCTGTCCCAGCTCAGAGACTGTGTCCCTTCACCTCCTGTTGTCATGAGCACCAAACAAAGGAGCTGGTCCTCCAGGTTACACATTCCAGAAGCTCCAGGAAGCTTCATCACACCTCAATATGCATTCTTTGCAGTGGCGTTTTTATATGTAAAAACCATTTCAAAATATAGGATACATACCAGTAAAGCTACAAAACTCCCTCTTGCTACTGATGTGTTTATTTAACACATCAACAAACAGCGTGGCTCCACAAAACAATGACAGAACGGCTTGCTTCTACCAGGTGTTGTTGTACACATACTGGAGAGAGAGAGAGAGAGACCTTCTTGTGTAATTGCTCTCCTCTCTCACAAACATGTAAAATTACCACTATCACGTTTACAAACCTAAATTAGGAATGCAACCAAGCTCAGAACAAATGTGCCTACAGGGCCATACGCGAACAGCAATGAGCTCAACACCACTGAAGGCCACAACGAAGCGGAAAAACAACTTTTTAGGGATACAGATCCATTCTATGACAACAACCTTAATAGATAAGCATGGACACACTGACACTCGTCACCATCTATATCAATCGATTCAGCACAAAAATATGACCAATACAGGGACCAGCACCACAAAGGCAGGATGATAAAATATGCTTTCACTCACCAAGGCTGAGGGCTCACTTGAAGAGAAAGGTGGCACGGCGGTTCTTCCTCTGGGCAAACTTTTCGATGACTTTGGGAATGAAGTCATGTAGCTGCTGAATCATCTGGCTTTCGATGGACAACATGGCCAATGTGTTGAGTCGTGGCTGTCCCATGGTATTGCGAGTGAAGGTTTTTACCCTCTTCAAGGTGGATAAGTTCCTCTCTGACTCGGATGTCGGCATAGGTGTTGTTATGATCATTTTCAGCAGAGTGACAGTCTCAGCAAAAGCCTCCTCTAGTTTGTTCTCATGGATGGATCTTAACAGAGCCAGGGCCGTCTTACCAGTGTAAAGCTCAGTGTGGCAGTACAGTGGTCAGCTCAGACTTCAACTTTTCCTCATTTCCTAGAGGCCATAGTTTCACCGCACAGTCAAGCTCAGATGTAGGGAATGACAGGACAAATTGTGGGAAGAGCGAGCTGTCAACCAGCTTGGCAGCGATCAGGTGGTCACTTCGTGAAAACCTCTGCTCCACCTGGGAGATGACTGTGTCACATGCCTCCATCACCGGCGCTGTGTTGGTTACTAGTCGGCCTGGCTCGTCTGTTTCATCGTGAACGGTGGCGGCCCATTCATCAGTTTGCTTCCGCATATTCTGGACATTTTCCTTGAAACAGGTGAGCACACTGCTAATCCCAGATGCATCGATGCTCCGTTTTTGCAGAGTGTTGTATAAAACATCAACTTCTGGCATAAGGAAGAAAAAAATTTCCAGCAGCTGCAGAAAGGCTCAGTCCCGGAGTTTTTTTGACAGACCGTATGCCTCACTTATGGTGGCCTCATCCCATCCTGGTTGTGTGCATATGTCCTCCATACACAGGAGCAGCGCAGCGCAGTTTTCTCAAACTGCATTGACAGTTCTACTTTTAAAGTTCCATCGTACAGCGGGTGGGCTTGGAATGCGTCTCTGTGTTGCCTCAGCAAGTGCCGCAACACGTTTTGGAGCGCCAGAGAAAAAGGTGGCAAAAGCAGTTAAATCTGCAAAAAAACACCTTCAGGATGCTCATCCTTGCTGAACAAAGTTGCTGCAAGGTCAGGTTCAGCTGGTGAGCATAGCAGTGAACAAACTGGGCATGTGGGTATGTCTCTTTCATTAGCGTCTGTACCCCTCGGACGTTTCCACACATTACAGCCGCACCATCCTAAGTCTGAGCGATCAGCTTTTCTCCCAGCTTCAGTGGTTCCAGCACACCCTTGATGCTATTAGAGAGGCTGAGTCCAGTTTTATCTTTGACTTCCACAAACTCCAAAAACATCTCTGTCACTGTATTGTCAGGCAACATGTATCGCAACACAACCACCATTTGTGATTTACAGGAGACATCAGTTGTCTTATCTGCCTGAATGGCAACAAATGATGTCTCATCCACTTGCTTGGCTATCTCCTCCCTGTACACTTCATACATACAGTCAAACAGTTCGTTTTGTTCAGTGCTAGATGTCCCTTTGAAGATGGGCTCAGCGTCATATAGTGCCTCTGAAGTCTCGAATCGCCCTCACACATAGACTCGAAAATGCATCTGAATATTCCAGGATTTAGGGAGTCCACCGACTCGTTGTGCCACCGCAGTGAGGTTTCACATTTTCCACACAGTTTAATACATGTTATGATCCGACTGAGAACTTACCTGTTTTCCTCCACCTGTTTGTTATGCTGCTCAATGGAGCGCCTGTATGCGCTGTCAACTTGGGCTGTGACATTTACCCTTCCAAGTAAGCCCAATTTCACAGCATTGTCCAGATGACTCCCGCTGCTCTCATGTTTTGCAATCCTCTCAGGAAGATCTTTCAAATCTTTGTAACCCGTCCTCGACCAAGTACCATCTCCACCAAATAGCAGACATGGAAAACAGAAGAGTGCCTTCTTTTTTTCATTCTTTTGTATGCTAACCGCGTTAACCACCTTTTCTTCAAAAACCACTCCACGTTAAACCCGCTGTCTCTTTTACCAGCAGTTTGAGTGATGACAATATCCCATGGCTGATGGGCATCAAGTCGCTTTACTTCAAGTTTCTCATCCAAATTAAGGGTGTCAAACCGGTGCTCGAATATGAAATCCACTTTATTCGAGTATGAAATCCAGATAACTTTATTTCTCAAGTTATCTGGCGTTTGTGAAGCTAACAAGCTAGCTAAGACAATCTACCCTCCTCTCTCTTCTTGCCGACTAATGTTGGCGCCAGACAGACAGACAGCCAATCAGGTCTGAAATATGAAATGACGCTGTAGTGGGGCTACCGGCTGTCAGCCCCACTTGGCAACAAATTTGTGTGATCTACATTGATCTCACTAACATTCTGAGCATGCGTGTTAATATTTTCCCACGTACAATGTACCCCACCCGGGGTACATTGTACGTTGTACTGTGCCCCACCTGCCCCTAATGACCAGTCACCCCTGATTCTTTGAACATAGTTTGTAATCCAGTTTTTCCTCTCCTCCCACTTTTGTGATGTCCAATACAATATGGCCCTGAGCGAGAAAGTAAGAACCAGTGTTCTGTGAACACATTTCAAAGTAAGTTGACCTGTAAAGACAAATTAATTTACAAGATAAGGAGAACACTTGTCAAACTCTTCAGATACTAACAATTAGATACAAGTACAGGCTGTTTTTCTCAGTTAAAATTGATAAATCTTTTCTTACCAAACAAAAATATTTTTTGTTCATTGAAAAACTACAAACTAGGTGAGAGATAACGTATGCTACACAGGGTCATATATGTGACTGGGGAACTACTGTCTTCTCCCAAAGACTTTAAAGAAAAATTCTGTCAGTTTTACGAATCCCTACATACGTCTAAAGCAAGGGTGACCAGACGCCCCGGTTTACCCGGGATCTTCCCGATTTCAAGCTGGGTGTCCCGGGTCCCAACAAATATCTGTAAAACATTAAACATGTTTCGGTTTTTGACCAAGTTGTCCCAGTTTTGACCACAATTAAAATAATTATAATTATTGTAATAATACTGTAATATTTCCACATAGGAGTCGGAGCCAAACAAACAACTGCGTAGAACTGCTTAGCAAAGCAACAATTCTCATCAAAACTCAAGGGAGCAGAAAAACACACAGGACAGTGAAAACAGTAAAAACAGGGCCAGTTTCCCTGCTCCACCAACCACAAACACGCACGATGACCAACATGCGTGCGTAAGCGCATACATGTGCGCGTGCATGAACGTGTGGTACAGTTAAGGGTCCCGGTTTGGGTGTTTGAAAATGTGATCATCCTATTTAAAGCAGACCATTTCAACATGCACAACGTTTTAGAGGAGCGTTATCTCTTCTGCCTGAACCAAGAAGATTCTGATTTCCTTAATGCTAAAATCGCTCTGGTAGAAATCTGAGGAACAATCCAAATGTTAGAGTGCCAAGAGGCGTGTTCACACTGCACCTAAGCCTAGGGCTAAGGGCCTCCTAATCCCAGGGCTAAGCATGTGTTCACACTCGCATGTTTTGAAGTGGGCTAGCACCACCCTTAGCCTAGAGCTAGCTGGCCGTGCTCTGGAGCAGGGTTAGCACCGACTTTTCAGGGCTAGCCCCAGAAACACAGTGACAAAGTAACCAGCGTGAAACGGGGTCAAGAACGAAGCCATAGAATGTTTATTGTCCAATCACAAAACCTGCCCTTTCACTTTTTCTTTCTTTGCGTAGTTTTAACAAAGTTGTCCAAGCAAATACCGACAGGGTGGGCATCTTGATCAACCGATGTCATGAAGTCTTTAATTGAATCATGGTAGCATAACATTGATCGCGTGTCGGTGATGTAGGCTACTGTAACTTTATTTGTATGCCAGAAAGAATGTGACATTTGTGGCTTATCATAGAATGTAAAATTGTATTGTGTCGTGTTTGTCCGTTAGCCCAGGGCTTAGGAATACAAGTGTGAATCCTTAGCCAAGGGTAATACCTTAGCCCAGGGTTAACAAAATCTTGTGTGAACACAGGCTAAGCTAACCCTGGGCCTGTCTTAGTCGGTGGCTAAGATAGCCCAGTATGGAGCCAAATAGAGCTCAAATGTATTGAAATATTACTGAAATATTTCATAGTATGAAAAAGCCCCGTCTCCACGCCAATAGAGGCTCAAAACTTGGTTTTGAGCAAAGATGACTCGGACGAAGGTGGGAAGAAATTGTAATCGCAAGAAGAAGTGAACGTGAAAAAAACATGTTTGAACAAAGACATTTTAAGGTCGGATGTGAAAATCCATTTAGTGATTATACAGTGAGGGGGAAAAAAAAGAAAAACGTAACTGAAATATTTCCTGAAAAAAAAAATAAAAGCAAGGTTGACAAAAAATATTACATCATATGAAAAAACTAAATTGAGTCGTATGAAAAAATTTTATTCAAATGTGGTAAAAGTGTATGCTACAGTGAGGGAAAAAATTATTTGATCCCCTGACGATTTTGTACGTTTGCCCACTGACAAAGAAATGATCAGTCTATAATTTTAATGGTAGGTTTATTTGAACAGTGAGAGACAGAATGACAACAAAAAAATCCAGAAAAACGCGTGTCAAAAATGTTATAAATTGATTTGCATTTTAATGAGTGAAATAAAGTATTTCATCCCCTCTCAATCAGAAAGATTTCTGGCTCCCAGGTGTCTTTTATACAGGTACCGAGCTGAGATCAAGAGCACACTCATAAAAGGAGTGCTCCTAATCTCAGCTTGTTACCTGTATAAAAGACACCTGTCCACAGAAGCAATCAATCAATCAGATTCCAAACTCTCCACCATGGCCAAGACCAAAGAGCTGTCCAAGGATGTCAGGGACAAGATTGTAGACCTACACAAGGCTGGAATGGGCTACAAGACCATCGCCAAGCAGCTTGGTGAGAAGGTGACAA
>JACXGI010002929.1:0-23804 GCA_016801175.1 Esox masquinongy
TGTTTGTTTGTGTGTGTGTGTGTGTGTGTGTGTGTGTGTTTGTGTGTGTGTGTGTGTGTGTGTGTATGTGTGTGTGTGTGTGTGTGTGTGTGTGTGCTCGGAGGGAGGAGTTCAATGACCATTGCAGCGATTACTGAAAATTTTAAATAATATGTAAATATATATAACAATTTTCAAAAATGTGGGTGCTTTGTCCTTAATCGTCCATCCTCTGTCTGTTTTACATTTTCTAGTAGTGGGTTTTTCCTCCTCCCCCGGCAGACTGGACCGTGTCTCTCCGTGGGGAAGCGTCTGTGGTGATTCCCCAGGCTAACAGCAGGGGCTATATGTAGTTAGCATAGAAGACCATTGCATACTGATGCTGAGGCTACATGCTAATGCTAATGAGGAGCTACATGCCAAGTGCTTTGATTCTGCTAGTGCAGGCTGGGAAGGAGAGAGAGGCCAGTGGCGGTCCACACAACCACTTATGATCGATTTGTTTTTCATATATTTCATCAAACTATGGATTGTGTTGTAAATTTTTAAAAAAAGTGTGGTTATCAAAACTTCCTTTTGATAACGGTAGTTAGACCTGTAATGACTTTGAACATCTAACGTTTTCCTACCATGTCTGTCTTCAGCGAGCAGCTCCAATGCTGAGCTGCACGCTCCCTCTGCCCGCTTATTTTATGTGACCAGCTTCTTGTGAAAATCATCAGAAATGAACAGATTCAGTATGCACTTGTTTTAAATAGATAAGTCTAATAATTATTACTATTGTTTGAAATTGCATGATCTACCAACAGAAAACACATTGATGGCTATGACAATATGCTCTTGCTACATCTCTGGCCTACTTTCTCTATAGGGCCAAGTATTGTGACTCGAGATATTTGCAATTTACGATTTTAAAATACTGTGTTGAATTATCGTTCAGTAAATCCATCTAAAAGCTCTCTTTTTCTTTGTGCTGAGAGGAAGAGATACAGTCAGAGAGAGAGACAGAGAAAAAAAGAGAAAAAATAAGATGTGGAGGAGGACCCGAAGAGGACCCAGGTGGAGCATAGAAACTCACATTCACACTCTCCTGTCTCTCTTTCCATCCCTCTCTCCCTACTGCCCCCCCTTTCCCCCTACTCTCTTCTCTCTTTCCATCCCTCTCTCCCTACTCTCTCCCCCCCTCTCCCCCTACTCTCTTCTCTCTTTCCATCCCTCTCTCCCTACTGTCACACCCCTCTCTCCCCCTACTCTCTTCCTCTCGCTCTGGTCATGTCCAGTAAAACAGTACTAACGGTGCTTTCAGGCTCTTAGTACAGAAAAGAGAGAATGAAGGGGACTGTCATGTTCAGTAGGTTCATTTCTGGGTGTTTATCAGTAACATTATTCAATTAAAAAAAAAAGACTGATTACTGTAAGGAGTGCTTTGTAGGAATAAACCATCCACCCAGCTGTGGAGACGTTAGGTCGATTTTGTTGCTTTTGAGAAGAGCAATTACACTTAACTCAACTTGCTGAATTCAATACTTTTCAAACTGCACACAGAGAAATAAACATGGTATCCATGTGTTTGTCTGACACTGGGTAGGTAGAACAACGACCTCCATCTTGAAATCCTGTAGTATCAGGTGGACCGAATGTTAAAACAGCATACGCACCACCTGGTTAAATTGCTCACTTACAGACACTAACACACCCCCTGAGACATACATGAACGCACACAAACACACACACACACACACTACACAGCTGTTGGTCATGGAGAAGATTAATGCCAGTCTTGGCACCGGTTACCCTGAAATATTTAAAGCTGCTCTTCTCCAAAATAATGTTGATTTCACACCAATGCACATAGCTGGCGTCCCACACATTCCCACTGGAGTAGATTAAGGTCAACCTCCAATAGGCAAACCTCCACATTCTGTTTAGCTCTGTCTGCATAAGAACATGTCTGCGATGTATTGCGTGTGTGTGTGTGTGTGTGTGTGTGTGTGTGTGCTGTCTGAGCCTCACAAATGGACTTCCTGTCCAGACAGGAAACAGGAAATGCATACCCAAGCATGGCATTGAATCCTAGACAGGCTACAGACATCATGCTATCTACAACTGCCTGAGGAATTCACTCTCCACCAGCCTTCTATTAGTACCATGCAATAGACACACTATTCAAAGCCGATTGTGATGCTGAAAACTTGGAAAGTGTAGGTTAACTTCCATTATGTTAAGATATTTTAGACTTTGTAATGCAGATTTTCAAGGCTGTCCAACAAACTATCATTTACTCATGGGATACCTCTTGTAGAAAAAATGTTTGCCAATAGAACTTAGCAATTTATTACATATCAATAATTACATTTCTTCACACATACAGGACACTAGACAACATCACAACACAAGGTTGAAAACGGCAACAATCAAACTCTTAAGTAAACAACAATCACTTCACATCAAAGCACTATATACAAAATATATTACAGTCAATTACACACAGTTTAATAGTGTAAAACAGCTGAGAAAGAGGCTTGGCTGAGCGCTGTTTCCACAAAGTTCTTTAAACAGAACCAGCAATGTGTTGTATAGGTCCCATAGTAAGCTAATATACCATTGCTAAAAATAAAAATAAATGTGGCAAAAAGGTGATCAGAATTATTTCCTGGTTGATCTGTGACGGTTTTTCTATGCTTCTCCAAAGGGCTTTCTGAGAAACCTAAACCATCCTAGACGTTCTGGACGTTCAGAGAAACCTAAACCACTCTGGACGTTCTGAGAAACCTAAACTACCCTGGACGTTCTGAGAAACCTAAACCATCCTGGACGTTCAGAGAAACCTAAACCACTCTGAACGTTCTGAGAAACCTAAACCACCCTGGACGTTCTGAGAAACCTAAACCACCCTGGACGTTCTGAGAAACCTAAACCATCCTGGACGTTCAAAGAAACCTAAACCACTCTGGACATTCTGAGAAACGTAAACCACCCTGGACGTTTCAGTTATTCTAGTAAGCAGAGACTTTTAGTGAGTCAGTGAATCCACAGAAAATGTGTTGTGGTTCCAGGAGGTTTTGGTAGAGCTGACTACAGGTCTGTAGCAGGCTAATAACGTCTCAGTGATTTCATATCTTTTGAATAATCACGACCTGGATTTGAAACCTTTATTTTAAGTTTTTGACAGAAATGCTGGACCATTGGACATGAAAATTATATTAGCCAGTTTGGTAAAAAATAAAATAAAATTAAGGTTAAAATCCAGGTCACGTGACATGGCGAACTCAAACACATGGGTCATGGGGCACATCCTCTCTCTCAGAACCAAACGGCCTTCACTTTGTCCTGATCCAGACCTGGAGAGACAGTAAGAGAACAACGTTAACGTTTCGACAAAACAAAAACAGAATGCTTTAAGAAATTTGAGAGAGAGAGAGAGATGTCTGTGTGCTCCACACCCAAGGCTTACCTGAGTCATAGCTATCCAGGGAGGTGTGATGAGTTGTGGGCCAGGCTAAGGGGGCCAGTGTGGGGGAAGTGGAGCTGGCCTGTTCCACCTCTGTCTTCACATCACTGTGTGTCCCAGAGCTCTGGCTGCTCAGCCTGGTGCTGTGTGTTGGGAGGTGTGGGCTGATGGGGCTCTGAGTCTTCACTCCAGGCAGTAGCAGAGGGCTGAACCTGGGGTCTAGGCCTGGGGCATGGGAGGGGTGGGGGTGTAGCACCCCCGGGGGGGGGTGACGGTGGTGCACATGTGGGTGTGTGTGCGGGTAGACGTCGTGGACGTGTGTGTAGCTGGCGGAGGTCTGAGTGCTGAGGCTGTAGGCCCAGGGGTCTGGCAGAGAGGCTTGGGAAGGCAGGCTGGCCTGCGGCAGAGCGTGGCCGGTCCACAAGGCTCCTTCTGGGATGTGGAAGGCTGCTGAACTGGGGGAGAAATCTGGATGGACAGAGAGACAGGTGCTGCTCTGGGATGGGTAACTTCCACCCCACAGAGGAGAGGACAATGAACCACATTGGCCCTCTGGGAGAGATACACTGTCTGGGAGAGAGAGAGAGGGAGAGAGACATTGTTTACTGAGACATACATGTGAAAGCCTAAAGGTTCCCAGTAAAACATCCAAAAATGTTGTACACTTCATTAGCTGAAATAACAAGTAGCAGTAAAAGAGAATGTGTCCATATCAAGAAGACTGTTTTTTAGTTTTCTACCTTTTCTACCTTTCCACAGTCCAGCTGAGCCAGAGATGTGTACTGGGGTGCTCCTGGTGGCCTTGGTTTCTCCAGTGAAGGCACTAAGTTGGCTAAGTGCCCTGGAGAAATGCTCATCTACCACATCCCCAATGTTTCCGTGGAAATAGGTGAACAGGACACACCTGGAGCTCAGGTACTCTGCTTCAGCCGGCTGGCTGTCCTTAACCGAGCCCCCCAGCCCAGAACTCTCCAGAGCCCGTTGGACCCCTCCTCCCCCACACAGCTGTTGCTGTCTTGCTCCTGGACACTGCTGTTCCACACTGTCCTGTTGCATCCTACTGTACACACTCACCTTCTTCTGCAGGGAGAAAGCAGGAGATACAGAGAAAAAAGTTCTTACAAACAGTTCTTACAACTAATTCAGCAATGAGAGTACTGCCCCCGTCGGTCTGTCTCTTTGCTTTATAGCGATAAAAACAGATATAGCATTACGACTGAACAAAATCAATGCCCGTGTTAAAAGTCATACAGTTACTAAATTCAGTCCTATATGACATCCGTTTTCACAAAAAAGCTATAATCTTTACAAACAGAAGTTTATTCAATAAGTTGTAGGATGTTTCTTAGGTGGACGTTTTTCAACTGAAAACGCTCTTGGCCGTTCCAAAAGAACTATCATCCTCAACATTCCTGAGTGACAGCGACGAGCCGTCATTTACATCCCCTCTCTTAGGGAACAAGATTAGCCCAAGTTATTCTGCATGACCTGTTCTAAATACATCGCGGGAAATAATTTCAACTTTTTAACTATTAACTTCATTTCAGTGTGGCTCAAGACCCAACACTTTGAACTGACATTTGTGACGCGCCAAAACATGACGCAAAGTTTGTCCACGCGTAAATTCGCCGTGCAAATTTTGACAATACTTAGAGAGAATATACATTTACAATGTCGTTTTAGCGCGCATTTTAAAATATAAATGAGAAAAACACCAACTGTTTCAGAGCAGTGCGTTGGCTCGTCTGGACACCCACCTGTTGCAGCTGTTGCTGATGGTGGTGCTGATGATGATGGTGGTAGTATGCGGCTTTGTAGGCTGCTGCCGCTGCTGCTGAAGACGTAGGGAGGCAGTGAGCTCCATAGCCCTGGTGAAACATTACATCCAGACAACTCATGGCTGAGACGAGGCAGGCAGAGAAAAACAGCCTGGTTCCGCGCTCCTTAGACAGATGTAATCCTCTGGTCCACCGCTGCCTCCATATAAACCTTCGCGGTGACAATAGACATGCCGTCGGTGAAAAGAGCTGTTAGCATAAAGACAAAACCGAATCAATAGGACCAACGCTTCCTACTGAGGCGAACCCAGTTGAAGATCAACGTAAGGTACCCAAAAAACTCCACTTGTCCAAGTTCTCAAAAGCGATACTGATTGGAGGAAAGTTTTAACGGACTGCAGAGAGGAGGGCGGTGTGGGGGGGAGGCACACGCCCAAGGAGCGCATTCCCTCCACTCGGAATAGAGAAGTGTCCGCGTAGCTGCCACTTGAAGGTGCAATTTAGTAAATCTGCCTAATGTATTTAATTAACCTGTGCAACTGTAGCAGTTGTCACAAAAGTGCTATACAGACACAGGGTCAAAAACACCAAAGCTTGGGAAGCTTCAGGACATTGTAATTGTAACCATCTTCAGATAATTCAATGTGAACATTCGGAATTGTGTCATGAACTGTCTTGTATTGTTTGTTGTTTTGCTTGCAACTTCAATACATTCAGTGTAGTCCATCCGTTGGGGAAATTCCTTATATTATCGTTGAACGTTTGGCCTAGTTAACCAGTAAACTTGGCAGGCTATGATATGACCAAAAAAGGGGAGAAAAAATAAAGTGGCAAATATGACTGCAGTGTAAAAGACGCCCATAAATTCTGTCACAGAAAGAAGCCAACATTATTATCTATTTATATAACTCTATTCATACTTAACTAAATAAACAAGTGAACCTTACAAACTGAATCGAAGGCCCAATTCCAAATGGAAAACTTTTAAATAGAAATCAGAAATACATGGCTTTTTCAAACACCCACTCCTTTTAGGTTTTTTTAGAGCCAGTGTGATTGGGTCAGGGTTTGGTTTGGAGTTCCGGAGCTGTCTTTGGGTCTTTGAGTAGTGAGAATCTGTCACTGGATGTCAATGAATGTTCTGCTGCCACCTGCTGGTAACGTGAACATTCAACAGCCTACAGACAGACCAACACCTCGAGATAACACAGAACGGCACATAGAAATCAATGTTGTAGTATCTGTGTGGGTCTCACAACTCCACACTCCTCCATGACTTAAAATTGTTTCTCATATGGCTGGATTTTCACATGGCATGGATTCTAACTCGGCTCAGGCATTAATGAATGTGTTGAACGTTCCTGTTCCGTACAGACCCGGGCGTAAAGAGACTATGTTGAGCGTGTCAGTTTCTGCTTGAGAGTTTACGTGTGGTTACGGTTACATTGATATTTAAAATTTACATTTAACATTTACCTTTATATGTAACATTTATATGTAACACACACATTTATACAATAGGCTATATTAGGCTATTTTATAATTTCGCGTTACTGCAGAACATTACTTTTGGAAAAGTTTTGTATGAATTTACATTGATGTTTGAAAAAGTGTAGTGCATTCTTTTTACATTTGGCAATGCTACATCTGCAAAAAACTGAGCAGGATAACAGAATGTGAAACATTTTACGAACGGCACCCCATAGTTACATCTTCGGGTGCGTAGGTTGTGGGTTAAACAGAGAGGTGAGGACCACGCTGGTATGAGGGTGTTTTTAGGAGAGGCGAGATTAGGATGCGTGTAGAGGAGCATTTTAAAGAGATGGCCACTTGATTCTCAAGTGAGTTCCCTGATGAAGCCTGACCTCCCACGCAGCTTCTCATAAAAATTTAAGAGCTAATAACGTTATTGATCATTGTCAATAACTGCCGCAATATTTCCTGTGACTTATATATTGTCCACACAAGCAAGCGTCCGCAAGCTCAATCGTTGTTTTTAGCCAGGTACTGCCCTTCCCCTCCCAGCGCTTCCTGGTTGAACAAGCAGTGTGAGAAGAAGGAAAACGAAGCCTTGCAATGGCATAATAAAATTGGGAATGGAGAAAAACTAAGTAAAAAATCCTGCGAAAATTCCCCACAATATAAATGTGTCTTTCTTATACTATTCTCCATAGTAAGAAAACCATTTTATTATTTAATATGATGCTTCAAACTCAAACATCCCTTACAAACTTTTCACATGAAATTCGAATAATTTAAGATGGTTCCAAATCATGACAAAAATTCTAAAGGACTTTTTGATCACAGCTTGCAATGATTTTTGGTTGCAACCAGTATATTCAAATTTCAACATAATACCCACATTTGTTTATATGTCATCTGGGGACCTGAGACATAACTCCAAAATCCAAGTTCCCTATTCGCGGCTCTAAACCTAACCTACCCTACAATTAACCTCAATAACCTAACCTTAATGCCTAAACTTAACCTAACTCTAATGCTGTACCCTACTCGTTAATGCATGAACTTAAATATTACCCCAATTATAACAATATGCCCAACTGTATGTATTTCCCTAAACCTAACCGCTCAGCTGGAAATCGAGTTTTCCATAATGGGGACCTGACAAAACAATTTTATAAGTTTTGCTATATTTGTGGGGACTTCTGCATGGTTTCTGCATGTGCACATAGATGTGAACATCTGTGTGCAGTAGTGCTTTTCCTAAGGGACATATAAACACTCTGCTCATGTCATTATAGAAGGACTCAGCACTTCAGTGTAATGGTTCTCATTTACCTTAAACTGCAGTTTTTTGATCCGTGTGATTATCTTGCTCTTTTTATGCCATGTATAAATTAATGGGTTATTGAAATTATTTAATTATTGATATCAGTTTGTGTTGATTTGTCCCAGTTTCAGAAAATGGGGTCACACTTATGAAATGCAGGAACAGAATATTCTGTCTGTATTACTGACTAAAATAGCTATACAGCAATACAGGTAATATCTATTTTTTTTAGTTTTTTTCTTTTTCTCTCATTCCTATTCTCTATATCACTCTGCCTGTCTTTACAATTCACCATCATGGTTCTGTTGTTTCTCCCTCTACCTCTCACACAGTTAGTATCACACGTTATGCGGTTCACGCTATCCATTCTGATAGAGCGACAGTTGCGAAAGGGAAAAACGGTATGGCGGCTGTATTATTAATTCCTGGGTCAGCCGGCTGTCAGTGAGGATGATGCTCTGTGAGAGGTTGAGTCTAAGACAGGAAGGAAACTGTTCCATTCACTTTGATGATGCCGCATACTGCAGACGGAGCGTCAATTATTCAGTCACGGTTTGATGATGCGTCAGGTCTTGAACTGGGGCAGAGTCAGTGTCGGCTTCTGATCATGTGTTGTTGTCGCTGTGGAAGTGGGGCAGAGGCTCTCATATCAGAGGTACTTCCATACGCATTCACAGACATACACGCACACAGCTAAATGCCCTACAGACGTGGACTGGTCCTCAGGGTGTCTCAGTGAACGTATTCCTCTCAGGGTCTCATGTCTAGAGCAACTATCTCCTCTACTTCTCACTTCTCCTTCCCATCCTCCCCTTCTCTTTCCTCTTCTTCTGTCCTCTTCTCTCATATTTTCCTTTCTCTTTTTCTCCTCATCTAGTCTTAATGAGATCCTTATTAAGGGATGTTTTGAAGGGAGGAGGGGATGTAGAGATAAAAGCAGTTTATTTTCTGTCCATGCTATCTTCAAAGAATAAAACTCATCCGCTGCCTCAGAGCTTAGGGGGTCGGAAGTGTTTCGGTCTGAAAACCGTCCAAAATTTGTGTTGCATACATTAACTGTAATTTTAGAAAGAGCTGTGATTCACAGTAGAAAGCAAATTGTATATTGTTAGATATTTTGGTTAACATCTCGTTTCAGTACTATAACTTCCATATTACTAGAAATAACTACCACTCTATTCATTAGTAATGAGTAACTGCTGAATGCGAGAAGCTGCAGGTGGGAGTGTTATTAGTGGTAATGTGTGATTAATAAGGATGACATCCTTCTACCTAAGAACTGCAGAGTGTGGACTTTGTTACGTGGATGTTGTTCTGTTGCAGATCCAATCTGAAGAACACCTGTCTCTGGTGGTCCCTCCAGAGCACTCTGCAACACCTGACGATGATGGTGCTCTAATGGTCCATATTCATTCTGTAATCACTCAATTAAATATCCATTAGTACAGTTCCAGTAATATTACAGTGGTTGTGTTATAAACAGATATTGACAGGAAGACAGGCAGACAGGCAGGCAGGAAAGAGGGCAGACAGATTGAATTTGATTGTTTGTATTATCTTTCCCTATTTAGCAATAGTTACGTACGTGGCTGTTAAACAGGGGCTTAGTCAATAACCTTAATTAACATGTTCATTTGTAGGACAGTATTGGGGGTTTAAGAAATAATTGTAATAATTATGTCAAATGACAAAAAACCCTCATGTTTAACTAAAGGCACCATGAACAACCAGTCGTCCCAGATAGTGTTTAATTTAATCACAGAATAATGTAAAATAGTCCAAGATAATCACATTTGTAATTGTTCCTGCTGTTTTAGCCATCGTACTGATATCATTCTGCCATGCAGGACTCGAATGCCAATAAGACTTTTAATTGGATCTCACAAACAGAATTTTGCATGTGTCTGCGGTCCTCTGTGGTGATGCCACAGGGTCATATGTGTCTGTAGTGTGTTAATGAAGTGGCCAGTAGACGACTCAGATCTCTCTGGACAGGCAGACTGGACCTTTCTAACCAGATAATTACAATAATAATATATTAATGTGACTCCTGCTCCTCTGGAAATCACCAGTTTGCGTGTAAGATGATAACAGAGAGGCGTGAATACTGATGGTCATTTAAAGAGCTGCTAGAGACTCCAAGAGACTGTCAGGATTAATGAAGGAGCCTTCTTCACAGGTTTGGTGGGAAGTTCAAGCTGTTTTCAAAGTCCAAACAAAAAGGTTATTGGAAATGTTCAGCCTAAGAAAGAGCTAAACAGAAGACATTTCACATTATAAATGCATGTGCGTAGTATGTTACATTTCAGAGTATAAATGGATGGATGTAGGATTTTACATTTCTCATTATAAATACATCTATCTTTCTTTACAGACTAATTGTTTCTCTTGCTGTGCTTCTATTCCCAACATACCAGATCAGCAGATAATCCCCTAATTAGCCCAAATCATCTAATTACGAGCTGCTCTGTTTTCTCTTCCCGCACCTGGCATCAAACAATAGAAATAGAAAGACTGGCTACGATGTAGATTAGATGTACATTGTTTTGTGGGACTGAAATGGCGGGAGAGAGTGAAAAGGAGGCTTCCTGAAGTGAGTTGTGAAGGGATCAACGTGATTACATATAGACAGACAGTATCTGCTGTGCCAGCACCTTGGGCTGTTACCGAGGTTTTATAGCACATGACTGTGACTGACAGACCATAATCAGCTACCTGAATGTACTGGCGGGGGCTCATTCTGAGCATATGTCTGCACATCTGTATATTTTGTGTATTTCTGTGTGACTACTGGAAAAGGGGGGAGGTGGAGTGTGGGGGGGGGCATCAAACGGAGACCTCTCACCTCCGGCTGCAGGTCCTCTCTGCCTTTCCCTTGTTAATGAGTCTAATTCCCCTTGCTAATAATATAGGGCGGCCTGCCTCCCCAGACATACGGCTGGCTGTGCCCGGCTCCGGGGCGGGAGTCAGTGGTACAAGGGACAGAGATGTGTCTGAGTAAGGGAGCGTCAGGAGTGAGGCATGACATGAGAGGACGGAGAGTGGGGGTGGGACTGAGAAGGGCCTGATGTCCCATACCGTGCCCAGTCCAGATTGTCGTCTTCAGGCTAAACGTACCTGTGGATAGCAGTTAGGAATTGACTGGAATAACGGCTGTTTCCAGATGGTACACTGGCTCCCCGGTGATATGTCAGCAGAGAGCAGGTTTAAACAATAGCGGAACATCCCAATCTGACCTACTTTACATTATGACCGTTACTCTGCGGAATTAATGGATTATTCGGCTCATTCACATTCACAACGTCAGTTCCCTTCAATTTGCTGGCGGAAAGGTGTTGGTCTGTGTGTCCGTATGTCTGTGTGTGTGTATGTCCGTGTGTGTGTGTGTGTGTGTTTGTGTGTGTGTGCTCTGCTCCAGGCTGCAAGTGAAGAGCTGAGCCCCCAGGGGAGATCATCTCTCATTATCACCCCATTCCCTTCTTGCCTGTGCATTAGAGGAACACACCCCTCTCCTATGCTTCCCACAGGCTGAAGAAGTAAAGTCACTCACTTGATATGTTACCCCCATGACCCTCTCTTTTCTTCTGTCCCAGTCTCTCTCTCTCTCCCAACATCCTCCCACTAACTGTCCCTGTGTACTTGAGAGCATTCATCCATCACCAAAGGATGTAGCGGTTTAAATCCCCAGGTACCACTCTGAGTCCTGGGCCTGTCGCTGCCTCTCAATATGTGTTAGCATAGTGCCATAACTCTGCCTTGTTACCTGTCACATATATGACACCCATTACACCAGGATTAAGCCCAAGACCGGATGATCATGGCAATTAAATGCTAATTTACTCATATCTGAATGCACCTTGAATCAGAATAACTCTGGAGCAATTTGAATTATTCCTCATATTGTAAATTTATTTTGAAATGAATTGTAAGGATTGTTTTTTGAATGATTCTGCAGATTTAAGTTTAATAATTGAAGAAAAAAAATAAATTAAAGGCTATGTTCTTACTATGTCGTCATTAATCACATCTGCATCAGTGGAGGCAAAACACAGTTTATTACATGTTGCATAAATATTGCACTAGACTGAGTCTGTTTGTAGTATGATGACTCAAAGCAACATTTTGTATTTTTCTTTTGTAGCGATGATTCTCATTGATTCCCAATGGTTATACCGGGATCTAATTTCACACATGACATCTCTCTCTGCTGTCTGTCTGTGTGACTGTGTAGTTGGTTTTAGCAGCATGTTAACATGAAATGTCTGTTTGCCTCAGGCAAAACCACCAGAGAGAGAGAGAGAGAGAATCAAGAGATAAATGTTTTTAAAATGCCACTGAGGGAATTTTCATTTAATGTCCTCAACCCTCCCTCCAATATGAGATGTACTATATATATATATATATATATATATATATATATATGTAATATACCTTGAAGATGGTCTCCACACACAGCAAATACAGCAGCAGTCTGTGGTTTAATCTCATTAAGAGGGGGGTAGTGAAGGACCTGAGGGCTGGCTGGCTGGATGGATCACCTCTGGGCCTGGGGTGGTGGTGGTGATGAGAGCGTTTAGCGTAGCTCCCTGTAGTCTACTGCTGATTAGACCTAACATCTTTCTAATAACTTTAACTAGAACAACGCCCCGGGACACTGCACTCCTCCATTGGGATGGAGAGGGGATTGAGCTGAGGGGTGAATCGTCCTCCTCTCCTCTGTCTTTTCAAAGTCACCCTACTGTCCTCCGTCTCCTCTCATCTGTTATCTTCTCCTCATTACGGTTTTCGCCTCATCCCTTTTCACCCCATTTTTGAGCCAGAATTCCTTGACTCGTTCTCTCACATTCTCCTCTTCTCTACTGTCTACTCTTCCATTTCACCAAATTATGTAAACACAGAATTTTCATGGACTTCAGTTGGTAACAGTTTAAGTGACCAGACTGTAGAAGTTGTTCAATGCTAAAATATGAAGAGAAACATCCTGTGAATGCATTCTGTGATATAGCAGGTCCCTGACCTCAGCGGTGTTATCATCCAGGGAGATAAGGCTGAAACGAGAATGAAACATAATAAGTGATGGCAGTGTAAAAGCCCTAGGGAGCTATTTTATGTCCATCACTCCCTACTGTATGTGGATCTTTTTATGGATGTGGTACTTTACATTTTCATAGCTACTTAACACACATGCACACATGACTGCATTCAAGCTCAAACACACATACACACATGAGGCAAATATACAGTACATACAGGCATACAACGCCCAAGCATTTGGTTTATTTTCTTGTACATTATAGAAATAACTTCAAATCCAAAATGCTAATTTAAATGGCCTGTGCTCGACCGACTCTTGAATTCAAGTTGATTGCTCCTCTTTTTCTCTACGGTCTGCAATTTCGGAGCAGAGTTGATAAAATCATCCCTAATTACTTTTAATGTTTTAATCTACTCCAGTTCTTGCAGCATATAGACTGTGCGTGTTTGTATGGAGGGTAACACAGCTCCGTTTCCAGTCGGAACAGCACTGCGCTCTGGAGGCCACTAGAAGAACTGGGAGAGTCCCGTGGTGACGTCAGAGAGCCGGTAGTGAGTCAGGGTTGTCACATGAATTTTGTGACAGGTTGGGGGTAACAGTGCGCCAGAAAGTCTTGTTGATAGGGTTACGGTAGCTGCCCATCGTCGTATTTATTTTTAGTACTTACCAAAAAAGGTTTTAGTTTTAATTTGTCCACCATGGCTTCGCTATTCAAGAAAAAGACAGTCGACGGTAAGTTATGTTTTCAACAGCTTTAGCCTTGTACTTAGGTAACATTTGTTTGAATTGTGAGCGCTAATATACGGGACTGAACGAGCTTGCTAGACCAGTTAACTGATAGGCTACCAATTTGAAAAGTGGAGATACGTGTTTGGTGTTTCAGGTGTGTTATCAACTTCCACGTTGGTCAACTTGGAATCCTTGAAAGTTAATGTTACCATTGTCAGTTTTAGAATAAAGATCAGCTTAAAGAAACAGACTACTGTATACACTGCTCGCCCGAAACTAGTCGATACATTTCTTTTCGTCTCAGCGAAAGTAGCTTGTAAAGTTTGTTTTTGTTGTGTTTCACAATGTATGGCCGTCATAACTGTTAACTCCGCTACGCTACATTAAATTGATTGAAGTTTAAAACATTATATTATGTGATGCATCTTTCTACGGTATGGGTTATAGACTACTTTGTAACTTACCGGTTCATTCCATCATGAGCAGCATCTGTCAGTGGAAGTCCTGTAAGATCCAGAGATACTATTATAATTGTAAAAGTACTTTACTGTACGACAAATAGATTTACGTTAGGGTTTATCAAATTGTCTGCTCGACCCTCTAGTCTATTCTCTGTCCATTCTCTTAACACAATGGCTTGCAGTTCATTGATGATAATGTCAAGATTTCCATTAGGATGTGGTTAGGACTGTGAATGTCAGTTCTGTTTTGTAGAGTTATGGATATGAAGTCAGTGGATACAAAGTCATCAGTCTGTACACACAGCAGTGTGTGTGTGTGTGTGTGTGTGTGTGTGTGTGTGTGTGTGTGTGTGTGTGTGTAAAGTCACGGTTGCCTGTGAACATAATACACTGCTTGTCATGCAGCATTTTGTTGAATAAGTGTGAAAATGAATTCTCAAAAGCGTAGTCCCAACAGGTCTCATGGAAAATAAATGAACATACACACGTAAAACATACACATATAAAAAAATAAGTGGAAGAGTAGTCTCCATCATATATTGCCCAATTGAATGCCTAATGTCTGAAACAGTATTAACCTACATAAAGGCATCAACGTTAGATGGTCAGAATGCAGCACAAGCCTTTAGGCTATTTGGATAATACAATTAATTAATTACATTTAATTACATTCACCAATTAACTAAACAAAAAACTACGGTAAGTGTTTGTCTAACACAATTTCAAGTTTCTACTTAATTTCATATTTAGAAGTGATTTGTCATTACTTCAGGTTCATGTACGAAGAACATCCACTTACTGTAATTTTAGGGTGCCTTTAATGGTAGTTGATCAGATTTGCCCACACATCTCTCGCCCGTCTCTGGGTGTGGCAGTGCCAAGTTTGCCGTTGTCAGGTAGCGGTGGTATCCCGTGGAAGGGCATGTGGTGGCGTGCGGGGGTGTGATGGTGTGCGGGTGTAAGCTGTCGGAGTTTTGTAGACGATACCACACCCTTTCACAGACGTTTTCGATACGTCACCTTGAACGTAGATACTACGCCTGACTCTCACAAGTGGTCGAGCTGCCTCTCGCTGGAATTGTACGGGATGTTGAGAGTATCACTGGTGACCTGTAACAAGGTCTTTCACAGATTCTGTTCATTATGGTAAACTATATATCAACATTCTCTCATTTATGGTGACGTTTTGTGGTGTTGAGGGTCTGCGTATGGATTAAATCAACTTTCTACAGTATTTTGTGGACTTTGTTACCCCATGCATTTTTCTGTAAAAACCTGACCTTATGGTCACCAAAACACCCCAAATAATGTAGAAGGTAACACCCAAAAACAATCAGGTCGAACATAAAGATTTATATTTTTATAATAATATATATTATTATTATAAAAACTATATATAGTTTATAATAAATCAGGCCAGAGACCTTAAATAAAAAATTATTTTGATGAATTTAGACTAGTTTGCTGTTGAACATTTAGTGTAGTGATCCAGCATTGTAACAGGCTTATGGCTTGGGCGTTGTATCCACTGCAGTAAGGAGGATGTCTGGTGAAGTGTTTTTTGTATGTATTGCCTGGTCACCTGAGGGCTAATAGCAGTGTAGGGAATGTGTCCTCTACCCAAATATGAGAGCTGGGATGGCCAGGACACTTTCAAGGCAGGGTGTCTGAGAGGGGGAGGGATAAGGAGGGAGTGTGTGAGGCAGTTTGCATTAAATCTGTAGGACAGGATTGTGCCCTTGCCTCCAGACATGACTGGTCTGGGACTGCCCCCCCCCCAAACTCATAATCCACAGCTGGGGGTTTGTTTTAGGGACTTGTAGTGTATTACTCTCTATTCATGCATGCCCACCCTTCTCCACTTCATTTCACGCCTTTGCCCATCAATGCTACACTTCAAGGAGTTTGTACCTAAGTGTAATTTGGATGCTTTAGTTGCATTATTGTTGCTGTATGAATAAACTAGGAAGCCTGGTGGGTTTTTATTGGAAACCCTTAAAACAAGAAACATTCCAAGCAGTTGTGAAGCTGCTTAAATTACAAGAATGTAAATAATGTATTTGAAATAATATTTGTTTGGGTATGTTTTTTCTTTAGTCTTTATGAACAATGAACTCTCAAGAAATCTACGGATGCTTGATATTTCTTCTTTGTGTGTTAGCTAAGACAAAGCCCAGTGGTGGACGGTGTGTGCTCAGGTGTTTGAATCAGAGAATACTGAATCTGGGTTATGGAAAGAGTTTGAGGCAGGGATGATTTAGATTTCATACTCTTTGATTGAGGAATGTCGGTTAGAGTCTATCCTCTGGGAGAAACAGTGAATTCAAAATAGTACTTTGTAAAATGCAGAATGCAGAAAGTACATTGTATGTATAATACATTGTCTAACTAATCCCTGTTGTCAAATGTGTTACTGTATTTCAGTGTAACAAAGCAGAGTTGGATTTCTAACTGTCTTTATGAGTAATAGTATCCATCTCTCTCTCTCTGTCAGATGTTATAAAGGAACAGACCAAGGAGCTGCGTGGTACTCAGAGACAGATTACCAGAGACAGAGCTGCTCTGGAGAAGCAGGAGAAACAAATGGTAAGACCCCCCCCCCCCTGTGCACACACACACACACACACACCTGTTCTCACACAGATTTTTTCCTTAGACTGGGCTGCTTATGGCAACAAACCCGTGTGAATGACTGTAGGCTCATCCTGCACCATCCTAACCCCTACCCCCTTACCCCTGCCCCCTAACCCCTACCTGCACTCTCATCCTTTTCCTGTTCTGCTAGAACTACATGCTACTTAACTAACAGGTCCCATAGACAGGACAGGATAGCTGGGGCAGTTACAAAGGGGGAGAAGGTACCCCACACACACAGTCTCAATAGGGCTGTGTGAACAACACAATGGAACATTTCCCCTCCATTTCTCACTGCATTATCAGAATGATGAAAGGAAGGCCCGGTGTCTTTCTGTTGTTTTAAGTAAACATCACACATTCCGTAATTACCACCCCAGGGACCAGCTTTTTATTTCTCATTAAAATAGATCCTGATTAATCTAATTTCTATGCCACTGTTATCTTTATATTGGTCTGAAAAACTAGTGACCTATATTACAGTTTTGCATGAATGTATTGCAATACACAGATACACACACACACACACATACAAACAGCCCCACATACACACGCACATGCAGACAGCCACACACGTGCACAGAGACGCAGAAACACACATGCACACACAGCTTTCCCGGTTTCTTTGCACTTCCTTGGCTGGGGATGCTGTAGACTTCTCATTATTATTAGTCTATAGCAAAGACACTACCAGTGCTTTCAGCACGGACCACAAAAAACTGTTCTGCAGATGAACACCTTTTTTTCCCCCCACCTAGTAAGATGTCTATTTTAATCACTACTGTATGTGGAACACTGTTATCAATTGTAGCTGTAGAACACAGGTAGGATTTGATTATGTAGCCAATTCATTCCGCCGCAACGCTCAATTCATTATTCCGATGAAAAGAAACATGTCTCTTCTGCAGCTGAAGTATCGCCCTGGTGAACATTAGATCGGTCTGTTTCTTTGGAAATTGTTCATCTTAGTGAGCGCATCGCCTATCTGTCAGTTTCACCTCTTTCTCTCTCTCGGTGTCTCTGTTCCACTCAATCTTCTGTCTGTTTCTTTCTCTTTCTCTATCTGTCAGTTTCACCTCTTTCTCTCTCTCGGTGTCTCTGTTCCACTCAATCTTCTGTCTGTTTCTTTCTCTTTCTCCATCTCTGTCTATACAAGGAAATATAACAACAGTGGTAAGCTTTCTTCATCCTAGTCTGTGAACACTACACACTGCTACACAACAGCCTAGATCCCTGTTGTTAAATTTGTGCATTTATTTTGCCTCACTACAGATAAAAAAAAAAAAGAAAGCATAATTAATAAGCTTGGATTTTACAATGTGTATTTCTCTCAGTTATCTGCTAAGCAGGCAGACAGACAACCATGTGTGTCAAATGGGTACTGTATTGGGTCTGACATTTTAATCTGCCTTCTCAGCTGTTTGGCTCCACCTGAGTAGATGTGTGAGGGCCACTTGACCAAGCCATGGTGGATGTGCTGAACAGTCAGCTCCTTCACTCCTCTCACCTCACTGATCTGTCCTAATGACTGTTTAACGCTCACTCTGAGGGAGTAGTGGAAGACGGGGGGAATATTCCTGGAAGCTTTAATGACGCTCATTAATAAATGATTGTTTTTTTGAGGCTCTTCACAACAAACACATAAACATGGAGATGCGAGGCTGCAGCATTTCCCAGGAGACCCGAACAGCCGTGTGAGATCACTCAGGGCCAGAGGCTGTTTTCACGTGTTTACTCAAGCTAAGAGGGGCTGCTAACTTTCAGGTGCTTAGACCATTGCCAAATCCCACTATTTACACTGTTTACGCCCCACCAGGGCTCCATGGGGAACCTGCTGCATCTACTATGGATTTATCTACAGTAGATTTGTCTGTGAGTGTAGTGAAGTGACCCATTTACAGTCCGACGTAAACCCTTTCATAAGCTTACCCTTGGTAATCCTGCTTGTCTTCATTCTGTCCCCTGTAGGAGATGGAGATTAAGAAGATGGCTAAGTCTGGGAACCGGGAAGCATGTAAGATCCTGGCAAAGCAACTGGTCCAGCTGAGGAAGCAGAAGAACAGGACCTACGCTGTCAGTTCAAAGGTCACCTCCATGTCCACGCAGACCAAGGTCATGAACTCCCAGATGAAGATGGCTGGAGCCATGTCTGCCACGGCTAAAGTAGGAACCAGTCACAGTGACTGCATGCATTCAAACACACTCACAGTCAGGAGTCTGGCATTCCATCTCTTCATTCCATCCGTCTGTGTTTCTTTGTCTCTGTGTAAATGAGGCCAGAATCAGAATCAGACCCACTAACCCAGTTAAAACAAAAAGACTCAAAAACAGCTGAGTTGAAAGGATTCCTGTCCTCTCTTGCTCAGAGTGTGATAATTAGTGTTTCTATATCATGCCCCCCCCCCCACCGCAAGACAGTCCTGTTATTCTGTGTGATGATTTTACCCCCCTCCTGTCTACAGCTTAAAGACACAGATCAGATGAGATCTTACACATCTTAGTTATTAGCCATTAGGCTTCTAGTTGTGTATAAAGTGGCATATCCAATTAGCCCAGTTCGAGGACAATTAGTGTATAATGTTTAGAGCTTTGGCAATGAACGTGTTTCAGTTATCAAGTATTTTTCTTATGCAGTTATTAATGTATTAATGACCAATCTGTTTCTAATCAGGAAAGTCTCCTGGCGGTGTAGTTAATTAGTCATGGTCAGGATGTCTGATTGGCTGAAAGGGGGCAGGGATAAAGAGGTCAAACTGAACACAGTTGTGAAGTGAACATGTTCAGGGCGGGCAGCTCTCTCTGGTGCTGAGGTGACAGACGAGCCGAGTGTGTTCCTGCCATTCTGGGAACCGGGGCTTTGTCTTCACTGTAAAGTTTCCACCAACCACCCTAAATCTATTCTATGTATAGACACACACCACTCTGCTGCTGCAGCGAGATCTACTAACATCAAGGACGCACTTGGAGAGGTTTTGGAACAAAATGCAAATTGGTAATTAGATGCAGCTTGTTTGGCTGTTTTAGGCATTGGAATTAAACTAGGCCAAGTCTGTGTCGACACACGTGTGTACAGTACAGAAGTACTGTGTGTGTGTGTGTGTGTGTGTGTGTGTGTGTGTGTGTGTGTGTGTGTGTGTGTGTGTGTGTGAGAGACATTGAAAAGCATTGAGGTGTAACTCCCGTGTGTGTGTGTGTTTTGTCCAGACGATGCAGACAGTGAATAAGAAGATGGATCCGCAGAAGACCCTCAAGACCATGCAGGACTTCCAGAAGGAGAACATGAAGATGGGCATGACAGAAGACATGAGTAAGAGCTGCTGTCATTGGCTGCTTTAAACCATTTAAAAGATGCACATTAGTAACAGAAAAATAAACTGTCCAAAGTTCAAACCAAAAATTGCATAAAGATCAGTGTGCTTGTCAGGTGGTTCAATGACCTGACAACTCACAGCTTTGAAAAGTAAACTGACTGGCAACTCTATCTTCCTCTGTCTGTTTTTCTCTCTCTCTCCCTCTTTCTCCCTCAAGTCAACGATACTTTAGATGAGATTTTTGATGAGTCAGGTGATGAAGAAGAATCTCAGGACATTGTAAACCAAGTTCTGGATGAGATTGGCATCGAGATCTCTGGAAAGGTAAGCCCATCACTAGGGCTGACGCAATTATTACATGATTCCCTGATCGCGATTATTTGAGACGACCATCTTTTTGCACAATATTTAGATTCAAAAGTCATGTTTCTAAACTGAATGAGGGAGATTGTTTATGCCAACATTAGAAACATCTCAATAAGTATCATGTGAATTATGTCCGTCTTAGTGAGTTAAGATGTCTGGTCCAGGGGTGCAGCTGAGCGGATGACAGCTCTGTGTAAAGGTACAGGCGCAGATAATTTACTGAAAGTAATTTGCTTCTTAATTTCAGTGTATTTAAACCCAGTTTAGAATTGTTTTGCAATGCAGCGTTATGTCACAACATTATTAGTTAATAGACAAACGTGTTTCAGTCGCCTATTTGTCGTATCAACTTTGATCGACAAAAGAAAACCACACACATATATTTTTATTTTTACATTGTAAGTTGAATTTTGTCATTTCCATCCATATTTTCTAATTAGATAATACACATTAAAAAGTATATATAGAAATATCTGTTGTCCCATTGCATTTTTAGGTCTACATTTGAAAATAAAATGAATCGTCCTTGTACATGTTTAGCTGAATTAATCAACTGAGCGTTGAAACACGTTTTGCGATGTTAGGAAAGCCTACAAAATAGTTTTAGAATGAGCTGTTTCCACTAACTAGCCTATAATAATATATGCAGCAGAGCGAGAGGTGAAATCAACATCGATTTAGTGGTAGTTCCAATACAACCGTACCACACTGGGCGCATTTTGGTTTGAAGCCAAATGAAGCAATTATTTGGAGGAGCCAAAATGTCGGATTAGGTCCAGAAAAGTGGCGATCAAAAGCGTGAACACCACAAATGTGAAGAACCATGTCCCAATCACCAGGGGTATAATTACATTATTATCAGCCTCACACTGTAATAGTGGCATAAAATTAACAATATAGATAATTAAAGGGTTAATTGCAATTATTTGTGTGACAATTAATCGTCAACTAAAATGTCATAATCGTGCCAGCCCTACCCATTTCAGTTTAGACCTCTGGTAGAGGAAGTCCTGGTCCATCTTAAAAGCTCTGTATGACAGGCAGGCCAACAGACGGCAGAGTGGGGGAAAGCCTTCAGCCTGCATGTTTTATTCATGTGAAGGTAGCCTTTAAGTTCTGCCTGTGTCTGTCAGGATGTGCTGTTTGAGGAGATATCCTATAGGTAATGCCGGTGGCCTGCCCCTGTGTGGTGATTTATGAGGCCATTACAGTGATTGTCTCCATCTGGCAGACGAGAATCCACTCCCCCTGGGGGCCAAGTGTGTCACTACACTCCGCTCGTCCTCGATGCATCAGAGCCACTGTGTGTTAAGCACAGTGCCAGTCTTAACAGTTCTGATGTGTGTAAAGTACAGTGCCGGTCATAACATTTCTGATGTGTGTCAAGCACCAGCCTTAACGGTTTTGATCTGTCTTACAGTAAGTGCCAGGCTTAATGGTTCTGATGTGTGTAAAGTACAGTGCCAGTCATAACATTTCTGATGTGTGTCAAGCACCAGCCTTAACGGTTTTGATCTGTGTTACAGTAAGTGCCAGGCTTAATGGTTCTGATGTGTGTTAAGTGCCAGTCTTAACAGTTCTGATGTGTGTTAAGCACAGTGCCAGTCATAACATTTCTGATGTGTGTCAAGCGCCAGCCTTAACAGTTCTGATGTGTGTTAAGCCCCAGCCTTAACGGTTCTGATGTGTTAAGTGCCAGTCTCAAGAGTTCTGATGTGTGTTAAGCACAGTGCCAGTCATGATGGTTCTGATGTGTGTTAAGCGCCAGCCTTAACAGTTCTGATGTGTGTTAAGCGCCAGCCTTAACAGTTCTGATGTGTGTTAAGCGCCAGCCTTAATGGTTCTGATGTGTGTTAAGCGCCAGCCTTAATGGTTCTGATGTGTGTTAAGCGCCAGCCTTAACGGTTCTGATGTGGGTTAAGCGCCAGCCTTAACGGTTCTGATGTGGGTTAAGCGCCAGTCATAACGGTTCTGATGTGGGTTAAGCGCCAGTCTTAATGGTTCTGATGTGTGTGTTCCAGATGGTGAGAGCCCCAGCAGCAGGGAAAAGTATCCCGACTGCCTCTCCTAAGCGGAAAACCCAGATCTCTGATGACGAGATAGAGAGACAGCTTCGAGCCCTGGGAGTGGACTAACACACAACACACCATGTTTTAGCTCTGTACTAGCAGTCCAGAGGCCATGATTTAGGCCTGTACTAGCAGTCCATGTGTCTCTGACTAGACAACTGAGGGTGGTTATGAATATCTAATGAATCAATGAAGGAAGAATGCACTGTTTTTTCATGACATTTTGCATATGGTCCTCTGACGGCCATTCCTAAGGGAAGATGATGAACTAATGAAGATTTTTTTCTGCTCTCTGATCATCTGTAGGTACAGTGCTATAGACACTGGTGATGTCCTAGACTACTGACAATGTGCCTGTTTAATACCACAGACATTAACTCTAGGAGTACTGACAGTACTAACCCCTGAGAATAGGGTAAGGGTTTGACTTTTTCACTGCTAACCATTTTGCATGAGAATCTATGGAATCTGGAAGCTGGTCAAGACAAGACCCCAGTTATGTACATAGCATAATGGGATGGAATAATCTGGTGCTAATTCAAACTAAGAACAGTTCTTTTAATGGCTTGTTTGGTACTACCTTTGGTACAAATTGTGTTGTAATCTGAAGATATAGTGGGTGTGTTCTGATGTGGGAGGGAACTTCCTCATTTCTCGATATTTAACCTGGCTGCTGTGCAGTTACCATATCTGTTGTTTAAAGCGCGCACACACACGCACACACACACACACACACACACACACACACACACATACTGTTTGACTGGGACAGACGAGGACGTGACGCGTTATTCTGTGTCTCTGTCCTCCATGCTGTAAAAACAGGTTAGGAGACATCACATATTCAACTGAACAGCATGTAATACATCCTACGATGTTGTCATGGTTCTATCATTGTTTTCGGCTGTTGAATAATATATAATGTTTAAAAGATTGTTGGTGGAAAGCATGACTTGGATGACTGACCCAGTATTGTTTGGTTTTTGTAATGATGGAGAACAAGATGTTCCTTGAAAATATTCCAGACAGGAATAACAAATATCGATTTGTCTTACCTTTATCCACCATGTAAACTATTGTGTCTCCTTTGTCTACGTACAGTTCTACTGTTTAGAGTTGATTATGACTTTTATAATGAATAAAATGTCTCTGTCCGACTACTGCTCGAATGACTTCCTATGCCAGACGCCCCTCCACCCT
>JACXGI010002929.1:23904-68074 GCA_016801175.1 Esox masquinongy
ACGACCCCCCCACCATCCCCAGTACCCCTCCACGACCTCCCCACCATCCCCAGTACCCCTCCACGACCTCCCTACCATCCCCAGTCCCTCTCCACAACCCCCCCACCTTATCATGGGCCATGGAGATTTGTTTCTTTGGTATATTTTTCAATTATTGTGTATCAGCCAGGTACTAAATGATCATTAGACAATGAGTGTCACTTCTGGCCCGTCTTTGAGTCCAACTCTGCAGTGATGCTATAGTGTGATGTGTCCAGTGGGCCCACCACCACACAGGTGCTTGTCTATTCATCACCTAAATCAGCTCTTCTTCACTGTTGGTTTGTATGTATTTATTCATGGAAACACATCAAGAAAACAGTAAACTTGAAAAATGAAGCATTAAACTGGGACAGTGGCTTTTGATTTCTTACAGTATAAAAATGTCTGAGGATGTCTCTAGTTCTCTGTCAATAAATTAGCTGTTCACATACATAGTCATCCAGTTTCACGTCACATTTCAGATGAATAGATCATGATAAAGACACAAGAATATATTACTATCATTTGTTTTTACAGCTACCAAACATGGAATCATAAATTGTTATTCAGTAGTGGTTTATGCATTTCAGGCATTTCAAGAACAATATTCGATATGTCCATTAACACAGTGACATCACACCAGAACAAAAGTTCTGTTGGCATTATGGGACACAAAGGGGCCAGAGGTCAAGTGTTATCTACAGGTTGGACTGTCCTTGGTAAGGTAGGAGCTGTGGTGGAGGCTGGTCTTGACACGTTTCTCTCGTTGCCGACGGTTACAAAACCAGACCCGGACCACCTCCTTCTCGAGGTGCAGCCCCTCGGCCATGCGGACAATCTCCTGAGAAGAGGGCTTACTCTTCTCCCCGAAACTGCACTCCAACGCCTCTTTAGCCCCGAGACTAGAGAAGAGTGCAGGGATGCATTTTTTCAGAAGGGAGACAGGGATGGATCAAACTCCTGTCCAAGAACTCCTTACCTTTAATGTGCATATATGGGAAGAAGATAATGTAGTGCTGTAGTCAGTTGCAGAAGAGAATGTCGCATGGATAGTTACCTGATGGTGGTTCTTCGTTTCCTCTTCCGCTCATTGATGCCCATTTTCTCATTAAACAGAGCTGCGAACAGACCCACAACCACAAGCCCCCATCATTAGTTATTCATTAAATTAAGGTCATGGTTTTGCCCTCTCCCAGGGTAAGGTCAGGGTTGTCCACCTACCCCCAGCCTGCTCTGCTTCATCCAGCCACTTGGCCAGAATGGCCTTCAGTGTGCATGCATTCTTGAAGCTCAGCTGGAGGTTCTCGAAGCGACAGATGGTGGTCTGGCTGAATTCTGAGCCGTGCACTGCAGCCAGCGCCTCTCCGACGTTGGTCTGGGTGTACCCTGTCAATCACACAGGCAGCCATCTAGTACATCCCTGTGGGAGCTTGTGTGTGGCAACACGTGTACAACAGGTCCGGACCGACTGGCAGCAGACTCACCCAGTTTGATCCTACGTAGTTTGAAGTCATTGGCAAACTTCTCCAGCTCTCGTATCTGAGGTGAGTCCATGTCAGGGGGGTCGTCTGGAGCGCGGCTCCTACGGCGAGGGTCCTTGATGTCCCCCAGGGACGGCTCCTCGGACAGCAGCGTGGTGGGCAGGGGGGGGAAGCTGTGGCTTAAAGAGCATGAGCCCCCACCCAGACCGTGCTCTGGAAACTTATACAGGCAAGGGGCCAGGGAACCTAAATAGACAGAAACAGCAACAGTGGTACCAGGCAAAACCACTGGAGGGCAGTGTAACTGTGTCAATTAATGTGCTCTGTGTGTGTGTGTGCGTACCTTGCAGTGTGTTTGCTCCGTTGACCATGTTTGGGTGCGGGACACTGCAGGTCTGGAGGATTCTGGTCTGAGATATACTGGCAGACAACATCTCCTGAGCTAGGAAGGAAACCTTCATCATCAACACGTTTTTTATAGTTATTTTACCAGATAAATATGCCAAGGACACGTTCTCATTTACACTAGTGACCTGCAGGGACGAAGCGACTGGGGTTCTCATCTTGTCGGCTTGGGGATCAGAACCCGCAACCTTTCATAACCCAACAATCTTGGCCACTTCTGTAATCTGCTGGCCCTCATCATCATCACCACCACAAACATCATGATCATCACTGACCTGCCATCATGCCGTAAGTTGTCTGTTGGTTGCTATAGTGACAGGGTGTGACGGGGTAGTGTAGGCCGGAGGTACCGTTGCTAAGGGCGTTGCCAAGGGTGGAGGTGGATAGGTGCATGTGAGAACGTTTGGATGACTGGACGAGGGACAGACCTGAAGGAACTGGTGAGAGAGACAGATGTGAGAGAACTGGTGAGAGAGACGGACCTGAGGGAACTGGTGAGAGAGACAGATGTGAGGGAACTGGTGAGAGAGACAGACGTGAGGGAACTGGTGAGAGAGACAGACCTGAGGGAACTGGTGAGAGAGACAGACCTGAGGGAACTGGTGAGAGAGACAGATGTGAGGGAACTAGTGAGAAAGACAGACCTGAGGGAAATGGAGAGAGACCTCAGATCAGTGAGACACTTTTTGCCGCACCGCGTAAATGGAGCTGGCTAAGAAGAGCGAATGTCTTTGAGTGAGTGAGTGAGTGAGTGAGTGACTGACTGCTCCTTGTTAAATAGAGTAGTGGTTAGAGAAGCGGACTTCGCTGGCTAAAACCGTTAGTATCTACATTATGGTAAGTCTGAAATAAAACAGTTTACGGTTATATTGCGACTGTTTCTGGTGGATTTTCGAAGTACGCATCCGTGCATGCGTTTTGGGACAGGATAGACAAACACATTTGCTGGCTTAACAACGTAGTTACGATATCTTAAGCCTTAACTGAAACTGTATACGGTTATATTGCAACTGTTTCTGGCATGGAATAGTTCATCTTCAGTCTCGCTAGCAATTGCTCAATTCTTTTGATTATTCCTAGGAAGTTAGTAGATACTAGTAAGCCTATTTAACACAATCGTCAATGGAGTCTAGCGACTGCTGAAACTTGTAATGCCGTGGCGTAGTGGTTAACGACGGTGTCTCTCATATGACCTTGGAAGACCTATGTTCGAATCTATTGAGAGCAACGACATTTATAAATTATTTCTGGTAGATTCCACGATTCTCTTGTCTTTTCACTTGATGAAAAAGTTAGTTATCGTCACCTTTATTGATAGTTAGTGTATAAATGTCATTCATAAATGAAAAAAAAAGTACGTTGTTTTGCATTGAAAGAAAAAAATAAGTTCCTATGCCATGAAATGAAATAGCTTTGGCAGACTTGCTAGCAATTGTTCAATTCTTATGACTATTCCAGTAAGTTAGTAGATACCGGTAAAGCTTATTACTGGCTAATACGCTGTTAAAACAGCCAGTGGCAAACGCAATACACAGGTGCTATTTGTGGTGGAGGTTAACTTAGTAAGAAACGTTAGTCAGTTTAACTGTATCAATTTTATTCATGAATGGCCAATTAACTATTAAAACGGCCAATGGCAAAAGAGGATTTGTTCAGGATAGAGACGAGGCTATACTGACACCTGGCTAAAGTACAACTCCGTGGTGTAGTGGTTAACGAGACAGCCTTTCATGTGGGCGACCCAGCTTCGAATCTCAGGATGGCAACACTTTCTATTGCGGGCTGGCTGAACTAGGCTTGCCTGGTTTCTTGTTTTGCAGTACCCCTGTGATGATCTTTATAAGTGTGTAAATTCGTAATGGGTGCTCGTGTTTTTTAAAGAATTCAAATTGTGTGCTTGGATTGGACACAACTGGTTGATTTTCCTTTTTCACTGCAAAAGCTGTTGCATTGAATTAGTTAATTAAATAATTATCTACTGCTGGGACAATTAGCTGATAAGACACATTTACATAAATTAAATGGATTTGCCATTCGAAATGTTCCTTCCCTGCATGAAGGACTTGGACTCATATTAAATTGGACTGAAACACGCTCAGACAGGAATGTGTGATGTGGGCATGTTCACAAAGGCATCCAATGGGAAGAATGTGCCATTCACTGTCTGAATGGTGGGTTAAGTGTGGTCAAGGACAGTAGGCTATTGATCAGAATACTGACTGTGAAAGATAATGAATGGTGCTGACTACTTTTAGAGGCAGGCCAAATATTCATCCAACAGGCCAAAGACATCAAACAGCATGTGTGTGTGTGTGTGTGTGTTTGTGTGTGTGCATGCCAGAGTAAGGATACGTGTTAACACGCAGCCAGGACAGTAAAGTGGGTCAATGACACCCCACCTACACAGTCGACACACTTACCTACACGCTCTGTACAAACCTGCACACCTGCACACACACAACACACAACTATACTAACACTCTGCAGAATGTCTTTACGGCCAAGAGCTGGAGACATTCTACAAACACCTAAAACAGATCTGCACGGTTCTACACAATCCAGATATTACAGCGTTGCTATCCACACACAGACCTGGATCACACACACACACACACACATCATCACTCATCTCACGGTGCAGAACGCTGTCATTACCTGGACACAGGAACATCAAACGTGCCCACACACAAACACAAACACACACACACCCTAGAGGCAGCTTTCAGAGGTCAGAGGTGAGAGGTTACCTGCAGACACCATGTTGTGTGTGTGAGTGGAGACGGAGGAGGGCAGGCAATCGGCAGAGGAGGCGTGGTGCATGAGGAGTGGCAAGGAGTCCCCTGCCAGGGTGGTGAAGGAGTCCGCACTAAACGCCTGGCAAGACATCTCGATGATCACACCTCCTCACCTCCTCACCTGGACAGGATGGGTGGAAACACCTCTACTGCTCTCCACGCCCGGTCTCTCCTACAGCTGTTTTCAGGTAGACTCTCAGGTACTGACTTCTGCACCGGACTTCCTTAGGACAGGTAAAAGCTGGTCTACCTGCCTGATCCCCCTCTCCTTTCAGCTGTACCCTTTCAGGTGGACGGGCCTCAGGGGATCTCCGTTTTTGGACAGATTTATCTGAGGAGTCTAGGTCTGTTTCCAAAGTCAGTCACCTGGTGACTTTCTTCAGTTCCTCCCTGGCCTACCTGAATCACACTGCTTGTCTACTGCAGATATTTATACCCCGCCCCTCTCTGCCCCCCCCCACCACCACCACCACCACCACACACACCTTCCCTAAACCCCCACAGCATGTATCTGACCGGCTGCCTCCAGCCAGAGTAGGGAAAAGCCTGGATTAGTAGCATAGAGAAATGGGTAACTTAATAGCTAGGTCTTTCTGGGTGTCTCTCTGCTTTCCCCATTTTTCTCTCTCTTCTTTCTCTCAATCTCTCAATTCTTATTTATATTTTTCTATTTCTGGCTCTTTCCTTCTCTCTCTTTATCTCCGTGTTTAGATTAGATTAGATTCAACTTTACTGCCATTGATCAAGTACAAGTACAGTACAACGAAATGCAGTTAGCATCTAACCAGAAGTGCAAATAGAAGAGGGCAGAACATTTAGTATTAAGTATTAAGTATATGTGGATTACAAGTGGAATGTATAGATGTGCAAAGAAGACAAATGCAGTACAAATGGCAATACTAAATGTGCAATTAAGGCAAAAATAGAGGAAGGCAGAAAATCTACAAGTATTAAGTATGTTATAAGCAGGATAAATAGTTGTGCGGGTACAAATGGCAATTCTAAATGGCATTCTAAATGTGCAATCAAGGCTATTTGAAGGAGTGAGGCAGCATGTGCAGAGATAGCAGCAATGAGGTCCCGAGGTGGACATGTATATGTAACTAAAATCTCTGTCTTTTCTCTCTCAGTGACTATATTGTACTCTGTCTTTCTCTTGGTCTCTCTCTGGGTTTTTGTCTTCTTTCTTTTCATAACTTAATGATTTGTAGTATTAATTATTAAAAATCATGCATTGCATGCTCATTTAGAATGCATCCACATCTGTAGCTATTGAGCTGTTTCTTATATTTATAGAGCTTTTATTCAAAGACCCTCCCTGGAAACTGAACTTTTTTAACTCATCCATTATTTAACCAGAGGTGTAAATTGAGTAATACATTTTAATTTTTAATGAAACTCGTTCAATCAGAGTTTTTGTCCAGATATTTAATTCAATAAAATGTTTGTATCGTATTGGCCAGAGCAGTAAGAGTTAAACCTTTAACCCTTGAGTTGTATGTTCCATTCTCTAACATCTGAGCTACAACCAATATTTAATTGAATGAAGACAAGAAAAAGATCCACATAACCAATGTCAAAAATACTGAACAAATAAACTAATTAACACTCTAGACAATGGAATAAACAACACACATCAAATTACATTGAATTACACAGGTAGGCTTGACAGATTCAGCAGGTGTATTGATCAGATAGTGGCTTGTTTGGTTTATTTTAACTAGACCAAGAAAACATAACCCCCCCCCAAAAAAAGAAGGAAGAAAGAAAGAAAAGGCAATACATTTCATTTTATTTTTAAGGGATTTACCTGGCTAGTAGAGTTTGTCTGTGTGTGTGTGTGTGTGTGTGTGTGTGTGTGTGTGTGTGTGTGTGTGTGTAAACTCAAACCACCTGTCCATAGGGATTAGGAAGGGAAGTGGAGAGGATGTGGCTGGCATTGTGTCTATACTGTTTTGGCATTGTGTCCATTATGTTGGTATTGAGTGTGTGTTGTGGGGGCTCTATGTGTGTCAACTGTGTTTACATGAAAGACAACAGGAGTCATTTTTAGTTAATCTGGAATGTGTTCCTGCACGTGTCTCCTGCCCTGAGTCACTCTGCTGGGGAAAAGATGTCAGGTGGAACTGTTGTTTTTTGCCACTGTTAAAGTGAGAGTAAAGCCATCACACTGTTGTTCCGGAGCCTGTCAGCTGTTGTCGTAGAGGCTGGAAGTGGGCAGCAGGTGATCTGATGTCACCACCTACAACCCAGAGACAGCATGGCATGAGCACGCCCCGACCTGCCTCTCTACAACACTAAGAACTTCAAGTAAAACCAGGAGTATGATAGTTGGAATTGATTTTTACATCATAGAAACTGTCAAAAATAGAATACATGCTGAGAATCCATACTGAAATTACATTTTGAAATGACCAATATGATGAATCAATGTTTTCCTTTATTCCTCCAGCACAATATTTGGCTGTTCAACTGTGTGTGTACATGCATCGTTTGTGTGTGTGCATGTGTGTGTGTATGTGTGTGTGTTCTCAGCAAGGTGTTTAGCTGTTTGCCTGAGAATCCTATAGAGAAAAAGACCCTTAACAAACATTGAATACTCTAAGGTATGTACCCCATTATATAGATTAATGTTTAGATGGAAGGATTTTGACCCTTGGAACAGAGAGATCAAGATAGAGAGACAATGAGAGAGAGAGAGAGAGAGAGAGACAGAGAGAGAGAGAGAGAGAGAGAATGAGAGAGAGCCTAATGGTCTAGAGGGCAGAGAGAGGCAGGATAATGACAGGATGAGAGAGGGTAAAGAGAGGCGTTAGGGAGATGGGAGGAGAAGCCTTTCCCATGCTACAGGGACAAAGACCCTCAACCTAATTAGAGATTGGTCCATGAGCCTGCCGGGCCCTGTCCTCAGCACCTGCCCTCCTCTGAGTCTGACCCCTCGCTGAGATGCACACGAACACACAGCCTCGGCAGTGGGAACAGGGCACATCCACGTCTTCTCACAGGTATCACATCATACAAACACATGCACATGTACAGTCCTGGAAACAGGTGATCTGTGGGCGGGGACACGCGTGGGTGTTTAACTGCGTGAGGTTAAGGACGGTGAGATTTTTTGGGGGGGGCGGGGGGGGGGTTTGGGGGGCTGGCCGAAAACGGGAGACGGTGTTGGAACTTTTATTTTCCTCTGGGGAGGGTGGTGTACATGGGTTTTTGGGAGGACAGAGTGGCATTGCCATTTTTTTTGGGGCAGGGATTACAGAGGTTTGGCAGGTTTTCTTAATTTTATTGATTCCTATTCTCTGTCTAAGCATCAGGTGATTTGCAAATGTAAAGGCCACTGCATGTCTAGTAGCCACTGGAAACTATTAGGGATGGTTGGAGTAGCCCATCCAAATCAAATCTCTTGCTCTACTAGACTGTGTTTTCTCAAAGCCATTTGGGAATATATTTCAGTTTAAATAACTTAATATTTTGGACAAAAACTGATGAAATAAATCGAGGAATGTCAACCCAATTGAACTAGTGAGAGCAGTGTTGATCGTAAATCAAAATAATCTGACCATGTATTTTCTTTTTTTACACAGCCAGTCACGTTATTACTGATTAATTACAATAAATAGTTTAGTACTTGGTTACACTAGGTTATATTTAATGACATGTAACATGTAAGTGGTTTAACTGTGTGCTTCCTTTAGCCAATATTGATGGTTTAGCCTGTGGAGGTTGCCTGTGTTGCGGAGCAGAATATCACCTGTGTGGGAAGGGGGAATGTCATTGGATGATGTTATTCTATTAGCAGTAGCATATTGATGTTGGTTTCATGAGGTTTCACAACCTTAATATTTTTACTATGGTCTTAATATTTAGAAAGGCATGGTGTCGCAGCTTTTTTAAATACAAGGGAAGGTTCAGGTGGAAATATGTTTTTGCGTTGGGGAGGTTGGTGCATTTTTATTATTGAAACCTAGAGTTTGACCTTCCCCTCTTCACAATCAATAACAAACTGTCAATTAGGAGTGAATGACATTGGTAGCTCAAATACATTTCCCCTCAATAATACAGTACAGTAATATAAGAATATACACAGGAATTGACAGGAATGTTGTTGTTCTTTCTTCATGCAAGCAAATCGTCATTATATTTAGCTGGGACCTTAGTGTCACATGAAGCGCTTTTCCATTCGATACCAAACAGCAGAGTCAGGTTTAACTTCTGTTTCCATTATGCAAACCTGAACTATAGCAGAGCGTCTGGCCTACTGATGAATATACAGAGCTCCCATCTTGCAGCATCTGTCGTCAGTGCCCACTGCATAAATAAACAGAACCCAGACCATGAGGGTAATTTCATCAACATATTCAACAAAACTAAAGGTTAGCCCAGATACAACTCCCTGCTCCGAAGGCTCTGGCTGATTCTAGATGCTCGCTTTTAATAAATGTCACAGCCAAACGTTTGCCGGCTAAACGAGATTGTCTCTGTTTTGTTTGTTGTGGTTGTTTGTGGTGGTTGTTTGTTGTGGTTGTCTACTCCAGACAGATTTCAGGCAGTGTGCTGGGGGTGGAGGTCAGTGTTGGCAGCGTTTTACTGGTGTCACATCAGTCTTGCTCGTCCTTCTGTCACAACAAAATGCTGAAAAACAGTACAATTTAGACCTACACCAATAGCTCATTTCTTTTTTGTACCAGAGAACTATGACTGAGAACACATTCGCATTTTCAGCGACAGCCTGGAAGCAATCAGTGTTAACTGCCTTCCTCAGAAAGGACAACAGATCTTTTCACCTGGCTAGTTCTGGGATCCGATTTGGTCATAGAGACGAAACATTCATAGTTTCTGAATAATGATCAATAGAAGAATGACATCTAAGGTTTGTGTTTGTACATGCATCCTCCTACAGTTAGCACACACTGTTTAGACAAACAAACAAGGATTTTAATGCTCTACTGGTTACCAAGCACTAGAAACTGTCTACTAACTCAGAAACCACCAAAATCCCACCAATCCAATAAAAGGGCACTGTCAAGGGGAGAAACAGACAGAAAAAAGCATGGAGACCACCGCAATGTAGCCTGCATTTAAAGCTTTTAAACCAAAGTACCCGTTGGGGAACTGTGGAAAGGAATCAGAATTTGACCTACCAGTTCATCAAGGCATATATCGCTGCTTTCTTTTATTTTTCATTTCTTTGTAGCTCCAGTTCCAGATGGCCCAGGCACAGAACATCATCAGTCTGATTTCCCTCTCTGTTCCCGTCCAATACAGGTCCATCTATATGACTAGCGGTGTATATCTATCTGACTGGTAAATATATTTATCTTACTCAATGCTGAATGTTTAAAGAGACTTTTATTTGACTATCAATATACAACCAGCCAAGGTCCCCCTCTCTCTCTCCATAGTCATAGGTGTCTGGGAACACACTGCAAATGTGTTTTCTCTCTTCTGAATTCATACACAGCTACATCTAACACTGTTATTATAGTAATGCCAAGAGTGCATTTAGGTGAACATATTTATACGCCTGGTAGTAAACATGCCAGGGAAGCAATTTCATCACCAATCGTTAACGACTCCCTTCTGGGTCCTTTATAACTTCAAAACAATGACAACTTTTGTATTTTCATTAGACAGTTGTTAGGAAATAAAACAAACAACTTAATTTATACTCTTGGCTACTGGTCTGCAGGGAAGGATAAAGAGACAGAGTTCGAGAGCGAGAGAACAGAGACAGTCTCTAGAGATGGTTTGTATGCACTCTGTTAGAGCTTTCTAGACACGCTGCGGAAACATACCCTCACGTAGTAGCCTATAGCAACAAGCACTGGCAAGCAACTGTCTGGCGGGCAGGCTGGCAGAATGCATTGAAATCTACCCCTAATTCTGCAGAGGTACAGTATGGGCATCATATAGGAAAGATGCAGGGCACGCCATATGCTTTTAAATGGAACTACAGTACCTTTCAGATAAGCTTTATTTAACCATCGAGCAATGTCCGTACCTGACCACCAGGGGGACACCTACCAAGACAGTCAGTCTGAGAGAGCTAGGGTTAGAAAGAAATTAAAATACTCTCAACTGTACTCTTTGTCCTTGCTGCATCTGTTAAATGACTTATAGCATATATCATTCTCTACAGAGCAGAATGTGGTGCTCCCGCCTATGCTATGCTTTGGATTTGTGAAAAACGTTTGGGCCAGCATGCAATGGATAGTAAGATTCAATGCTAGCCTTATGTACAGTTGTGCTCAAAAGTTTGCATACCCTTGGAGAATTGGTAATATATGTACCATTTGTAAAGAAAACATGAGTGAGCAGGCAAAACACATGTTTTTTTTTATTTCTTAGGGGATTCACATTCAACTGTAGGTCATAACAGAATGGCACAATCATGAAACAAAACAAGGCAACAAAGAAAAAAATGAACTGACCCCTGTTCAAAAGTCTGCATACCCATAGTTCTTAGTACTGTGTATTGCCCCCTTTAGCATCAATGACAGCATGCAGTATTTTGTAATAGTTGTCTATGAGGCCCGAATTCTTGCAGGTGGTATAGCTGTCCATTCGTCTCGGCAAAATGCCTCCAGGTCATGCAAAGTCTTTGGTCATCTTGCATGAACCACACGTTTCAGATCTCCCCAGAGTGGCTCGATGATATTAAGGTCAGGAGACTGCGATGGCCACTCCAGAACCTTCTCCTTTTTTTGCTGTAACCACTGGAGGGTCTTGGCCTTGTGCTTAGGGTCATTGTCGTGCTGGAAAGTCCAAGAGCGTCCCATGCGCAGCTTTCATGCAGAAGAATGCAAATTGTCTGCCAGTATTTTCTGATAACATGCTGCATTCATCTTGCCATCAATTTTCACAAGATTCCCCATGCCTTTAGAGCTCACACCCCCCCAAAACATCAGTGAGCTTCACAGTGGGGATGGTATTCTGTTCTCTGTAGGCCTTGTTGATACCTCTCCAAACATAGCGCTTATGGTTGTGACCATAAAGCTCTATTTTGGTCTCATCACTCCAAATTACCATGTGTCAGAAGCTGTGAGGCGTGTCAAGGTGTTGTCGGGCATATAGTATCTGGGCTTTTTTGTGGCATTGGCGCAGTAAAGGCTTCTTTCTGGCAACTCGACCATGCAGCTCATTTTTGTTCAAGTATCGTCATATTGTGCTCCTTGAAACAACCATACCGTCTTTTTTCAGAGCAGCCTGTATTTCTCCTGAGGTTACCTGTGGGTTTTTCTTTGTATCCCGAACAATTATTCTGGCAGTTTTGGCTTAAATCTTTCTTGGTCTACTTGACCTTGGCTTGGTATCAAGAGATCCCCGAATTTTCCACTTCTTAACAAGTGATTGAACAGTACTGACTGGCATTTGCAAGGCTTTGGATATCTTTTTATATCCTTTTCCATCTTTATAAAGTTCCATTACCTTGTTACCCAGGTCTTTTGACAGTTCTTTTCTGCTCCCCATGGCTCAGTATCTAGCCTGCACTGTGCATCCACGTGAGAGCTAACAAACTCATTGACTATTTATACACAGACACCAATTGCAATTTAAAAAGCCACAGGTGTGAGAAATTCCCCTTTAATTGCCATTTTCACCTGTGTGTGTCACCTTGCGTGTCTGTAACAAGGCCAAACATTCAAGGGTATGTAAACTTTTGATCAGGGCCATTTGGGTGATTTCTGTTATCATTATGATTTAAAAAGGAGCCAAACAACTACGTGATAATAAATGGTTTCATATGATCACTATCCTTAAATAAAAGACAGTTTTTATGCATGAACAGTCATATTTTCAACATCAATGCCAAAATTTCACAATTTCTGCCAGGGTATGCAAACTTATGAGCACAACTGTATATCTGGTGTCTATTTTTTTTTTTTTTAAATGTTGCCCAGATGTCGGCTTATACTACATCAGCTATACACACTCTTAGTATGACAAAATTACTATTACATACGCTTTACGTATCCAAATAGCAAATTCATTTTATTTGAACTAAATTTTATACTTTACAAAAAACTCCTCACTTGCTAAATAATTAATTTTAATGCTTAACTTGGGCTTGATTTTCTATTTCATTAATCCCTCTGCCGTTGCATCTTGTTCTTTGGCTCTTTATAGAGGTAAAGCTTGGAGATGATTAGAGACATGGCTGAGGTCTGCACATTCTAATGGCCCAGGTATATGATGTTGTTGGGTTGGACTTTGGCTCATTTAAATAGACTGGTTCTAACAGAGACCAGGATGTCCAGATTAAACATACCTCCGCCTTCTGCTGCTGATAAAAGATCCACAGAGCTAATAAGATACACTCATGTGAAATATAAAGAACACCCCCTGGAAAGCAGTTTTTTTTTTTTTTTTACATATTTGGATTACATATCCATATGGGTGGATATGTAATCTTTACCTCAACACTACTGACAGATAGAAGTAGCCTATATTAAGAAATGACACTTAAAAAGTATGCTAATCGTGGTACTATTTATTTTAATTGCATAAATGGATTAAAACATTTGGATTTGTTAAAAAGGTTTACCTTAATAAATGAATGTGATTGGAATTTAGCTGATATATCTGTGTCCAAATGTGTGTAAAAAAAGATAACTTTCCAGGGGGTGTATGTACTTGTAGCAACGGTGGGGGTTGAAGAAACAGAGAGGAGAAACAACGTCCAAACCAATTCACTGATACCACTCTTCTATCTTAACATTTATTTACTCATTCATTCATGAATCACGAATCACAACTCATACATAGTGGCCCCATCACCATCTGCCTTGGCCCATCTGTAAAGAACCCTGGGTGGTTGAGATTCTGCTGTGAGATGGTTAGTATCAGCTAGAGTCTCACATAATGCTTAAACAATCATCTGTGTTTGAGGAGGAAGTCAGTGTTTGTGTTCACATCATGCTGGATGCTTCAAGGTCTAGCGACATGCACCCCACTGGGCACAAAATGGCTGAATCAATGTTGTTGCCACCTCATTTTCAGCCACTCAAAAAGTGACGAATCAAAACTGATTGGTTTTACGAAGTCATCAGTGTAAGGAATTTCTGACATTTCCTGTTATCACCCACATTTTACCCTTAATCCACAACTAATATTAGAGAAGTCTATAAATAATGTAGGAACAGACATTGGTGACAAAAACCAAATTCAAAGTAAAGACCAGTGGGACAGAATCATGATAATGATATTATAGACACTGTTACTCACTTCCCTGGTATAGAATCTACCCTGTTGGTCATGATACAGAACACTTTTGGAGATTTGTTTTCATTGAATTGATGCAGCAGTATGTAACTCTTTAATGAGCTGGCCAGTCCATCTCAGCACACCACAGTTCAAACAACTAACAGGCTACTATAACTATGTCTGCCCTACAACAACCAGCTTCTAACCAATTTGCACTGGTGTTAGAGTTGAGCAAAGGAAACTGCTACTGTCCTTGTTCCTGATTTTCACAAGCCCACAGTGGCAAACAAACATGAGCGAACACACACACACACACACACACACATGCACACACCCTGGAAAACACAACACACACAGAAACACACACACCGGAAAACATAACACACACACACACACACGCACACACACGCAAACACGCACACACACGCACACACACACACGCACACACCCTGGAAAACACAACACACACACATATCCGAGATTGTTTTGTCCCCAACTGAGATCATAACATATTGGATGTGGAGAGTTTCAAAGTTTAAATAACTTGTGAAACTTTCCCTCTGTGGCATACATGATATTGGAGAAATACTTTCTAAACACGTTAATGACTGCTGAAGTATCCCAAATCATCTCACCCCCCCCCCAAGCCCCTCTGCCCCCAGGGTGTGGATTCACATGTGCCCCAGCCATTCATATAGTTGTCCAAAAGATGAGAAAGTGAATATTGTAGAGGCAACCATGTTCCTGTAGTGTGTTATCTATCTGATTTATGAAGTTAGCAAGGTAACTTTGTCAACACTAAGTTCAAACTGAAGATTGTGCCTCTAGAGTTATTACAGTTTTGTTCATTTTACTTTATGTACATTTATTTTTCATTTTTATTTAAAACTCTGTTTAGTTCCAGTTTTATTTAGTATATACATTCTTATTATTTAGCTACTGGTGTAGGTCTATAGTTTATAATTGTATTGTATTTTAGTGTTAGGTACAGGAATTCGTTTAATCTTGCCATTACCTAACACATGTAAATAAAACACCAGAGTTCCAAAAGCCAGTTGGGTGTTGAAAAGCAGTTGGGTGTTGATGCCTTTGAGGAACGTTTGCAGCAATTTTAAACTCTCAAATCATTTGGGAGATGTTGTTGCAATGAGACAAGGCCATAGATTCTATACAAAAGGCTAGGGAGAATGAGCAGAATTAATATTAGTTCCAAATAATTTGCAATAATTCAGGAGAGTTGTAGCTCTGCCCATAGGCCAAGAAAAGAAGTGCAGCACAGGCTTGCGAATTATGGAAAGCTTGCAATTGCTCGCCCCCTTTTATCTTTATATTTATTTCTAACATCTAGCAATGGATGTGTAGTGTATAATACGACCAGTTTCTTGGTATTTTGACCTGTAACTATAAATAGGTTGTTGTCACTGTTGGGGAAGTTTTTCCCCCCAAAAAACAAGCAAGTTTAACATGCTACAAAATACTTTACACTGGAATTGGTTAACCTACACTAAGAAAAAATGGTTTACTAAACTAAAGTTACTTTGAAGAAGTGGTTCACTACATCAAAGCTACTTTTGGGGTAAATTAACATAAATTAGGTCACAAAGCATTTTAAAACAACTGCAAAAACAGATTGCTTTGGAGCCGGATGTTGACAGAATGGGTCCTTTTATAAAACAAAAATTGTTTAAAAATGGAAATTAGGCAGGCAATTCTACCAAAACATGTCTGATCTTTTTGTACTTTTGATTATATTGAAGATGTCATAAGCAAAATAAAGTAATTCTAAAATTGCCTTGGCCCATTTAATTGAAACAAATTAGTTAGATCTGGCGAAAACAAAAACAAATGTACTGCCTAACTTACCAATGCTTAACTGAACACAGATCTGACCTGCTAGAATAGCTACATATTTTGTTTGGTCTGTTGGGCTTAAATAAAAAATACTATATGAGAGATGGCAGCAACTTTCTTTTTTAAATGATTGTACAGGAAGCCATAAGTCCTTAGACATTTTAAAATGAAAAGTCTTGAAACATCTCGGGCATTTATGGATAGTTCCTTGGACATTTTCATTCTGATATTCACAGTAAAGAGAGGGACCTTATATCCTGTAGACATGTGTGCCATACTGCCATTCTAAACCATGTCCAATCAGTAGAATTTGCCTCAATCGAGTTCTACACATCTCAAGGATGAAACACGCAAAAGACAGAGGATGCATCTGATCTCAATTTGGTGTGTTAGAACAAAGGGTCTGAATAGTTATATAACACTAAGTAAAGAGTAATTTAAGTAAATGCTTATGCTTATCTCTATTAAAAGCTCATGTGGTCATCCTCGCTAATGACCACACACCCTTCTGAAGTCCTGATCAGGGCTATGTGCCAACAAGGCTCCACACCAGACCAGCTGAGAAGTTCAAGTAGTTCACTGATTGCCTGGATTGAAAACCCTTTGGTGGGCTACTAAGCTAGCAACACTGCCAGCTTCATGAAGGGAGTAGAATCCCATAAGACATTCCATGGTTTCATGTGCCATAAAATTAAATAAAAACATTGAAAATATAAATTTGCATTGTGTGTGTGCATCACATCATTGCAAAAGCAATAGGGGTGTTGGATGTTAAGTTACACTGAGCTGTTCTGATTGGACTGACCGCTGAGAACACTGTGATTAGACGCTTGACAACCAATTAACAATGCAGTTCAGATGTGAGCTGTCCAGCCAAGTAGTGAGATGAAGTGTTGTCCACTACACTGCTACCATATTGGGGATTTTTTGGGGGGGTTACTTGCATCATGGCCTCCATGGCATTGCTTTTGAAAATGTACTCATAATTCCACAACATACAGCTCCGGAAAAAATTAAGAGACCACTGCACCTTTTTCTTTCCTTTCCAAAAAAGTTGAAAAGGAAAGTTCTGAGTGACTTAAATAGTTAAATTAAGTGTTAAATTAAGAGTTTATATACAGTACTTGGGAGTTGGGAGTATTGTTATTACAAAACCAGAGGAAAGTGAAGAGCGCTCCTTAAGCTGTCTGCGTTGTTACCAGAGTGTAGAATGGGGAATGTGGACAATATGGTTAGAAGCTGCGGATATATAAATATAATATGAGTGTGATAAATCTATGAATGGTACATACAAAAGAATATTCTAATGTTAGTGCTGTCAAACGATTAAAATAATTAATCGTGATTAATCGCATGATCTTCTGTAGTTAACCACGATTAATCGCAATTTTAGAATGTGTTTTTCTGTTTAAAAAGCAGTGCATTATGGTAAAGACATACTTTGTTTTATTGCAAACTATGGACAGTACTTGACTTGGAATTAAATAAATGGCCTCAATAAATAATAAATAAGTTGTCGATGCCCTTAATTTAGTTTAATATACATACAATGTCAGTCCATAACTTACCACTATAACTGGCTATATCTAAATGTAGCCCATGTAAATCTAAATAGAATCTTTCCATCTCATATTGTTTTCTTGATTAAAGCACCAAGGACAATATCTGCTACGTTAGGCTACTGTATAAAACACATATCTGCCCTCTTATCAGCTACATGGTGTGCAGGCATTTAACCCATTGATTCACACCTAAGCTGGTCAAGGTATTGTCCTTTGATGTTTAGGCTGAAATGTGGTTAGAATGGGTTTCAGGTGGGTGCCTGTAAACATTAGATATCCTGAAAGATGTTAGCCACAACCAAATACTTTATAAAGTATCTAGATTACCAAATTCAACCAAATGCATGAGGTAGGCTACTTGAATAGGCAATGACATAAGGTAATGGTGGCTAGAGATGTTATATACAAACATTAAATCAGGGTACATCTGTAATTCATCAGAGCACAGTTGTTTGCTTATTCCACTATGAGAATATGCTTTGGATGCTTAACTTAGATTAGCAAAAACATTAAATAATGTAAACTTACCATGCTACAAGCAAAGTGTTAGCAGGTGGAGTCATGCAACAGAGCTAGGGGAGCTATGGCTAGCATTCTCTTGATGGGTTTTTGTAGTGAGACTGGGGTGCGGGAAGCAATGAGTGATATTCCTATTCGCTCACATCCATTGCACAAACGGATGTATAGCCTACTAACGCGTTTTTAGGCTGTTGTTGTTAAATTAGTGCTGAGTAAACACGATTCACGACATAAACGCAAACTCTCCAATGATATACTGAAAAAAATGTCCGTGAAGCGCTCAGGTCAAGTCATCCGCCAGTAAAGTTACTGGTAAACAATAGATCGCGTGATAGTAGCGCGATCTTGTCAGCTTCCACTGAAGTCAAGCTCTTGCTGGATGGCGCCGAGGCTTAAGAATGAAAAATGCGTTAACCGCGACAAAAGAATTAACGGCGTTAATTATTTTAAATTAATCGCACGCGTTAACTTTGACAGCGGTATCTAATGTAGATTGAATGTACATGTAATGACATCATAGCATTTGGAATGTTCACGTGTGATCAGTGTTGCTGGTTGATGATACTTATGGCATTCCTTAAATGAGCTTGGGCCGATTTCCACCATATAATCATGTCTGTTTTTAATGCAGTGCTGTCTGAGGCCCCGAAGATCACGGCCAACCAATATTAGTTTGCGGCCTTCTCCCTTGCATACAGAGATTTCTCTGGTTTCTTTGAGTCTTTTAATGATGTTATGTACTGTAGATGATGAGATCCCCAAACTTCCAATTTTACATTGAGAAACGTTATTCTTAAATTGTGGCACTATTTGCCTGTGCAGTCTTTCACACAATGGTGAACCCATCCTCAGTTCTGACAGACCCATCCTCTCTGGAATGATCTTTTAAAACCCAGTCGTGTTACTGACCATTTCTCAGTTTCAACATTTGATATGTTGTCTTTGTACTATTTCCTATTGAATATAGGGTTTAAATTATTTGCACATCACTGCACTCTCTTTTTTTTGGAAACGGGGTTGTACAATATCCCCTGTTTTAACACATTGCATTTTTATGTTCATTGGATACTGAATCAAATGTGCTGTGACAAATGCTGTCTCTCCAGAGGAAGGCTCTAAGGAATCCCTTGTCTTAACGCATGCTGGCCATTAAGCTATAGAAGAACTGTGCTGGTGCTACACAGACACACACTCCTCTGTCTGTCCCTTCCCTCTCTAAAGCACACTCAGTAACAACATACTGTATATATAGTGAAATGATGAATACATTTTCAAAGGCAATGAAAAGCCGTTATGCAATTTTGAAGTAACCCAAAAAATTACATACAATTTTGGGGTTATACAGTGTATAACACTGCAGTCCAATCAGAACAGTTCATCCTAACTAAAAGTCCCACCCTCCTATTGCATTTGCAATGCGATGCCCAAACACAATGCAAATACAAATGTATATTTTTTTAATTATATGACACATTTAGACCACCATAAAGGAAATAACCATCTCAGTAAGATGGTAGGGGAGACAGGGTAATTTGGAATTCACTGTGTGTTCTATCACCTATTAGCTCCCTGAATCTGCCAGGCTCCCTCCCTGCTAACACCACACTAATGGATAACAGATCAAGGCCTGGATTCAGTCCATTAGCAGATTATAAGCATTGAAGTTTTGAAGACATTTTTTGATTGAGCTAACATCTCTAGTTCCATTACAGAAGGAATCAAGCGTTCAATTCAATCAAACATGCAATGCAGTATTTAAGCAGTACCTCTATAACCAGTTGTCAAATTTACTCTCAGACTGGTCTTGGACGCTGAATAAAAACCCACCTCTAGGCTACTACTGTACCATGCCGACCCTCTAACAGCTATGCATCACTTTTCGGAATTAGAGGTGCAGACATAGAAAAAATAGTCAATAAAGACAGAGTAAACATTTCTATGGCAGGTTTAAATGAATCATAGGATATGGCAGAAGAGGAGCTAAGAGGGTGGGTGTTGTTGTTTAATTGTGTATAGGAATCACAGTTGGTTAGCCTAATATGATTATGATGTAGCTTGTATAATTCCCATGTCACATCCTGACTGCCTGCAGATCATTACATGATTCACATGAGTTATTGACATTGTAGTCACACCACACACAAACACACACACACCTCCGTTTTGACCTTAGACAACAGATTTTTTGAAGCATGTCCCAGAGAATCCTGAGTACAGCTACTGGACCTACAGTACCACCATATAATGGCTCTGGAGGGTAGTAAGATCAGCCCAATGCACCATTGCCTCCCCTATAGAACATAAACACTTTGAAGCGAAAAGGCGCCAGAGACCATCATGGACCTCAGGCAACTGAGCTCAGAAGGTATCAGTACGAATATTGGCTGTTCGTACTGATACCGTCTACAGGGGTGGATAAAATAACAGAAACACAGCACTATATTAATATCAATTACCTAACAGCTCTCAGAACAGCTCCAATCCTTTGTGGAATGCTGTCATTTAAGTCCTGAACTTTGTTTACTGGGATATTGCACCATTCTTCAAGAAGAAAATCTTCATGATCTTCAAGGGATGAAGATGGTAGAAATCTACTTCGCACTCTGAGCTCTAGAACGTCCCAAGTTTCGATGATGTTCAGACCTGGTGAGTGGGGAGCCCATGGATGGTGTTTGACGTCATCCTGGTGTTCATAAAACCACTTTTGAATTTCTTTTGCAGTGTGTATGGGAGCATCATCATCCTGGAATATTGGAAGATCATGTGGTAACAGTGTTTGCACCGTAGGATTCACCAGCTCCTGTATAATGGCCTCATATTCCTTGGCTGTTATCAACCATGCAGAGAATCATCTGACCCAATGACTCCCACAAGATGGCTGCCCGTACTGTTACATTTCATAGTTGGCAGCAGATATTGTGGGCTGCTGCCAACCTTTGTCTTTCTCTAAACATAAACCAATTCGGGTGTAGGAAATAGGGGGGAAGATGACTCATCAGCACATATTAAGTTTTTTCCATTGCTCAGTGGTCTAAGTTTCATGCTCCTTGCAACAACTTATGCTTCTTTGTTCATTGTCCTTGGATGCAAACACTTTCTGACCGGCAGACCTGCCATCAATTCCAGCTTTGTGAAGCTGACGATGTACAGTTCTTCTTGAGGCTGAGCTGTGGTCATTTTTGAGTCTGTACTTTTGTGGCATCGAGCAACTATCCTGGTAAGTATCCATCTATCCCTGTCAGTCAGCTTAGACTTGTTACCTCCATTCCTCTTTGCCGATGTAATTAGTCCATGTTCGGCATACTGTATAGTGTCATGATGTTTTAGACTGTTCCCCTTGACATATTGAATCATTGTTTGCAGTTTTTATTTGGCCTCTTTGGAACTCTGTTAGCTACCTTGTGTTGCTTTGAGAACTCAAATACCAAAGTGATGATTGTTTGCCATTTTTTATGGCTGACACACATGTACTGCAAATTGGCAATCAACCTTACGATAACTCTGAAGCTGCGTATGCAATTGTGATTCATTTGCTTCAAAGTCACAGTCCTTTTCTATGTGGTGTTTCTGTTATTTTGTCCAGGTGCTTGTAGCAGGCAGAGACATAAGCATCTCAACCAGAACAGAGACTGAGAAGATGCTTCTACCCCCAGGCCATCAGACTGTTAAACCAACTTGCTATCTGCCCTGCACTCTAATCTGCACCTTAGAGCCCTGTTGCATACTCACACACCAAACACACACCTCAGCTCATTCACGCACACTCACTTGGCACATATTCAATCACACACAGTCTCCAGGGGGACATGGTCTCTCTCACTCACACTCAGTCGACGGCTGCTCCATTGTTATTCTGCACTCTGGTACTGAACTCTGGTCCACTGATTTCTCCATTCATTTCTATACAGTACCAGTCAAACTACTAGTTTGACTAGTATTCTAAACTGTTTACCTGACTTTTATGTTCCACACTGCTACTCCGACTGGTACTCCATACCAGCAGGCCTTGGTATAATTGATTTGAATGTATTTGGAATTTTTCTCCTGACTATCTGTCTGTCAATAGTAGCTTAGCCCCATGTGTTTGTGTCTGTTTCATCCTCAATCATGCCAGAAGCTTATAGACTATAAGAACCACACTACCCATATAGACCCATACACACCCATATAGACCCATCTAGACCCATACAGACCCATATAGACCCATGTAGATCCATATAGATCCACATAGACCCATACAGACCCATATTGACCCATATAGACCTTACAGGTATGTGCGTTCCTAAATCATGTCCAATAAATTGAATTTGCCACAGGTGAATTCCATTAAACTTCTAGATACATCTAATCAAAGGACAAAGGATGCATCAAAGATAAATATGTCCTGGCAAAGGGTCTGAATACTTATGTACAGGAGATATTTCAGTTTTTCATTTCCAATAAATTGGCAGTAAAACATGTTTTGGCTCTGAATTTATAGGGTTTGTGTGTAAAATGATGGCAAAAAATATACATTTTATAATTGGTTAATTTGACAAAATGTGTAGAATGTGAAGGTGCCTGAATATTTTCCCGAAGGCAGATTATATATACAGCTCTGGAAAAAATTAAGAGACCACTGCACCTTTTTCTTTCCTTTCCAAAAAAGTCGAAAAGGAAGGTTTTGAGTGAGGAACAGAAGGTTTAAAATTAAGAGACCGCTGCAAATTGAACGCTTTTGTTCCTCACTCAAAACTTTCCTTTTCAACTTTTTTTGGAAAGGAAAGAATAAGGTGCAGTGATCTCTTATTTTTTTCCGGAGCTGCATATATAACTATATAACTATGTAACTTTATATATATATATATATATATATATATATATATATATATGTATATATATATATATTCCTAAGAACAGTGTGTTGTACAAAGTTTGCCTTTGTAATGCACACAAACATCTGAGGAGCCATTGGAGTGCAGACCTCCAATTATTGATCAAAGCATTACAATTGGAATATGGTCTAGAGAACATACTGTGGGTATAGAAAATGACCAACACCTTTCAAAATGATCATGTTTTGTTGCCTTACAGCCTGAAATGAAAATGTATCCAAATAGGGTATTTGAACATTTTGAAAGGGGGTGGTGATTATAGAAATACCCTCTGTATATGAATTTTCTTATACCTTTCAGATACATTTAAAAATACATTTAAAAACCAATCTCTTATGAATTTTTTTAATATATGTCTGTTTTGCCATGTTTGAATTACATATTGCATGCATTTCTGTAAGACAGCAGTCAATTTTGGTGTAATTACTAATCATTTTTAAAATGTTTTTTTACTTACAAATGACTATCTGACTGACCAACTGGCTGACTGACTAACCTGCTAACTGCGTATTTAATATTACTAAAACCAATCACACAAAGAGATACTCTATCTTCAACTTCAAGTCCAGTGTAATTCATGACAGAGCTAACTTGTGTTTTCCCTGCAGGATATAGCCAATGAAACTCAGAACAACAAACATAGAGATCATGTTATCCACTTCCACATCCAAATTATTATCACATCATATTACATATTACATATTATGATTCTGTGTCATTTAATTATTCTTAAGGTACATTTATTTTGATCACATACTGCTTGTAAACATTCTGCCACATTGTGCTGCTTTTTGAGACGCTTTTTTCCTCATTATCATTCACTCCCACCATCTGGCTCTGTCGGATTCATGTTGGTCTGTTGTTGCCCAGCTCGCTGGGTCTGGCTAACTAAGGGTTTGCTTGCTTGGCTGGGTTGACTGGCATTGGCCTTCAATTTGACAGAAACATGTGGGTCCGGGTGTTCCTCCACACAGCTGTGTCTGTTGTCTTGCGTGTGTGTGTTTTTGGAACTCAGAATGAACCAAGATGTTATCCCATTTAGCTACTGTAGCTTGGCCTGCAGAGGTGTTCATTTTTTTCTGAATGAGAATTAATATAGAAAGTCAATATCGATATCATATCATAATATCAAACATGTAGGCATAAACAAATAAAAAAACATTTATTTGGTTGGTAATTATTTTAGTGATTTCATTTTCTATAAACTAACAAAATATACCCTAATAAACCTGATGAATATCCATTTATAGAATTTATTGCCTCAAAGCTCGTAATCATCATTGCGGAGTAGCCAGAGTGCATTGACTCTGTCCTGGTCCAAGTACAAAACGCATAGAAATGTCGAAAGTTTGGGAGCATTTTTTCGCTGAAAGCTAAATAGAACCTGGTTTCAATGATGTAGTGTTTTCACTGAGGCATGTTTCTGTTTATGTAAGCCCTGGGAGTTTGCAGCCTTTATGTAGTCAACTGTGAGAAAGGGCAGGTAATGTATCATTAGCTTGTGGAACTGACTAGACAAAATGTATGTGGTTCTATAGACTTTCAGATGACTTGCTCACATACTCTCTACTAACACCTGCACTCGAGCAGTGAGAGACCTATTTCCTACTGAGGTGCAATATTCTTACATAAATATAGGGTCAAATGAGATTAAATAAGAAAATGAACACACAACATATTGCGGTCAATCTCAATTGTTTATAAGATTTCATAAAAGGATTTTTTGTAAGATAGCTTAGTGTGTAGACTATTGAAAATCAATATAACAGAAAGGGGACTATTTCCAACTAAATCACATTTTAATTTGATATAACTGTATATAATAGAATTTAAATTATTTATTTTCTTCACAACTTTGTAAATTAAGCTAGATTGTTCTAATGATGCATTCAACCACATATTCTAATCTGTTTCATTTCTTTTTCAGTCAACCCCAGTGTCAAAGTGAAGTTCATGCAAACAAAAGAAAAAATCATTCTGATAGCATATCTGTACTGTAAGTTTTTAAAAAAGCAGTGTTTTCGAAAACAACAAAAAAGTGTTATCCAAATAATTAAATTAATCATCACAATGATCGATGGAATACTTGAATATCAAAATAATCATTAGTGACAGCCCTAATTTTGAATACGTTCTTCCATTTAAACTGCTCTTGTACGGCTTTTGATCGTTATAGAGCAAAACATGCTTTCACATCTTTTTTTGGCATGTACCTGAAACCATTCAGATTATACAGACATTGTAGTTTTTTATAAAGCTCTTCTGCATCCATCCTTGTCTCAGAAACACCATTCCAGCTCAGCCCCCATTAATCAAAAAGATTAGAACCAAATTAAATCAATGGTACAACACAAGCCTTTGGCATTAATACAGAATGTTTAATGAGAGTTTAAAGGTGATGACACGCCAAGCGCATCTTTGGGACTCATTGGGTTATTGGCTTGTACAGACTATTTTGTGAAAATATAATGTCTGACCCTGTAGTGTCTGCAAAAAGACTGGTTACAAGCCCCAGATCATGGGATAAGTAAAAGGTAGTTTCCATTTACCTCAGTAGACTTTCATATAGAGAAACAGGAAGTCTCGAGTACAAACATTTTTGAGCCATTTAAGAACACACAGGGTAACAGGTTAATACAGATAGCTATTTATTAAGATCTGATGATGTCATAGGATGACGCACAGACGAATACATTGACTTTATTCATAAACATTTACAGCAGCGTTTCAGGTGATGCATCGTTACTATGGTAAACAGAGAAAGTTTTCCAGTCTACTGCAAAAGAGAGCTATAGTTTCTCTACTTTCAAGGTTACTGCTGACAAAAGAGAAGAGGGCCCTTATGTCATAGGAGGTTTCATCTGATGAGAGAATGACAGGAACACAATGGGCTATTGTCTAGGTCCTTAGAGGAGCATGTAAAACGGTATATGAAACTCATTCTTACATAAAGACTTGTTTATTACATCTTCATTTTAGAATATCATGATGGTTTCCCACCTCCAACTAGTTCACCCGCCCCAATCACATGATGTCTTCTCCAGACAGCTCACTAGCAGATGAGCCTGGGGATAAAGTTACTCATAACAGAACCTCTTTATCATAAAATATAATCATTGAGGAGGCTGTGTCTGATGTGATTAGTTGGAGATGTAAATACTGTATGGAGATGTAAATTAAGTATGCCTCAAGCTGTTGGTTCAGTGACCTCATCCCCAGGTAATAGTGCAAAATACATATACAGTACGCAAGCCTGCCATGACCTTACAAAATTTGCCTTAGCGGAAAGGGACAGTATTATTCTATATAAGTGACCTGAGTAAATTATCATTTTTAGCAAACCAAAACACTGCAAAATTGGTCAGCTGTCCCACTACAACCTTACAACATTGGTGTTTGGGCACATAAGACACATGGGGGAAGGCGTTATAGGATACGATTTGTTGGTAGACTAAGCTGATTAAACCAATATGAACCAGGAATATTGCACTACTTTCTGAAAGGCTGATGGAGAACACGTTTGACTGAGGGATCAACCAGACCTTCTGCGCATACGGGCATAAATGTTTGAAAACAAGGTCATTGATTCACTGACTGGGAAGTAATATAATATTCCTTCCCTGATTAAATGGGTGCTAGAGCAGTGTTTGTCTTTGTGTGTTATCCATGTCAATATTTACACATATGTACACCTGTCCCTACGAAGATAGAAATTCTGAAAAATCAGTCCACACTTGTTTGTTTGGGGGAAAATGCATTTTTCAGCTGTGGGTTAGGTTTAGGGAAAAATCAGCCTGGCCATTGTGTAAGAATTGGGGTTACTTTCATGTTTAAGCTGTGGCAAACCGTGGATCTGGGCTCAGTGGAGCTGGAGTGGAGTGTGAGTCATTTGTTTACACTGCCAAGCATTTAAAACTGTTTCCTTCATTACCTTTCTGCATTTTCACATTTTGTAAATGTATCAAGCGAATATGGAGCAAGCGTTGTAATAACAGATCTGATATCTGCACAGTGATGACCCTGAGATTTATCCAGAATTGTTAACTTCTCCCTAACCCTAAAACATGAACCCAATTGTATCCTTCATCCTAAACATAACCCTGAATCCTAAAATAACCCGTGGACTGGGAAAATGTACAATTAAGGTGGAATGTTTTGTGTTTTACTATCCTTGTGGAGATTTTCATTACTACCAGTATAGTATAACAGGGACACACACAAGGTGGTATTACAACAGCTGGGGTTTTGCCACATTCTGTATACTGTAGTAGATTATTAACACAGTGTATACTGTTGTAGATTATTAACACATATTGTATACTGTAGTAGATTATTAACACAGTGTATACTGTTGTAGATTATTAACACATATTGTATACTGTAGTAGATTATTAACACAGTGTATACTGTTGTAGATTATTAACACATATTTTATACTGCTGTAGATTATTAACACAGACTGTATACTGTTTTAGATTATTAACACATATTGTATGCTGTTGTAGATTATTAACACATATTGTATACTGTAGTAGATTATTAACACATACTGTATACTGTTCTAGATTATTATCACATATTGTATGCTGTTGAAGATTATTAACACATACTGTATACTGTTGTAGATTATTAACACATATTGTATACTGTAGTAGATTATTAACACAGTGTATTCTGTTGAAGATTATTAACACATACTGTATACTGGTGTAGATTATTAACACATATTGTATACTGTAGTAGATTATTAACACAGTGTATACTGCTGAAGATTATTAACGCATACTATATACTGTTGTAGATTATTAACACATATTGTATACTGTTGTAGATTATTAACACATATTGTATACTGTTTTAGATTATTATCACATATTGTATGCTGTTGTAGATTATTAACACATACTGTATACTGTTGTAGATTATTAACACATATTGTATACTGTAGTAGATTATTAACGCAGTGTATACTGCTGAAGATTATTAACACATACTATATACTATTGTAGATTATTAACACATATTGTATACTGTAGTAGATTATTAACACAGATTGTATACTGTTGTAGATTATTAACACATTGTATACTGCAGTAGATTATTAACACATAGTGTATGCTGCAGTAGATTATTAATACATACTGTATATTGTAGTAGATAATTAACACATACTGTAGTAATACATTATTAACATATTTTATGCTATAGTAGTTTATTGATACATATTAATACACATCATAGTGCACCTTGTTATTTGTCTAGAGCAGGTTATTTGTTTAACTGAGTGCTTGTAGTGGTTTGCATGTAGTGGTTTGCATTTCAGTCCCATCAATTCTGTATCTGGTTATAGAGGCCACCTTTCTGACTCACGCATATCTGTAGATTGTTACACAATACATTACGACTCAGAACACCTAGCCTACACATTCTGAAAAGCTGGCAAGTGTCTGAGATTTATTACAATTCCAGAAAACGTTTGCAAACAGAAATATTCAGCTGCACTATGGTTGTCTTTTCAGTCTGAGACTCCTTCCATTGTAGTCATTTAGCTGACATCATAATGAGTGGTATTATACAAAACAAAGCCATCAGCAATTGGATCATCACTGTTTCATTGGACTAGCTACACCAATGACAACATTTCTAGATATTGCTTTTTGCCCAATCCATTGATTTTTGGGACCGAACAGAACATTTACCATTTTAATCTGAATTAGAAATCGTCTTGCAGGTTTTCACATACGGACTCCCTAAAGAAAATAAATATTTGTGGGAATGGCACAACATTTGGCCTGAGCAAAGACGAGAGGCAGGCATTCCAAAAATAGCAGCAGGTGTGTTGTCTCAAGGTTTACCTTGTACTCACCTGTCTTTTCCTCAGCCTCTTTCAGGATTCTCTCCTAGCGGTGGTCAGATAGCGTGACTCTGCCTGTACAGTGGCTGGATGGCTTGGATTTATGTAAGAGTGACAGAGTAACAAAGACTCTCAAAGTCCTTTCCCTTGCATTGTCCACATTGTGATGGGAAGTGTTTGGCTGTGACATTGCACAGGAGGACACAAGGATTAATGTGGGATAATTGTTTCAATCGACCAGAACACAGCCCATGTAAATCCCAGACAGATTTGAGCTGGTCTGGCTGCTGATTCTGACTCCAAAGGTTTCGCGTTTGCATCCATTTGCCTTGCTGACCCCCTTCTGAGCCAAAGATGTATTATAACAATCCAACAGGCAAATAAATACCTTTCATATATGATTTTTTTATGAACACTCATTTAGTTGTGTTTATTGATGTCTCTTCTAATGTAACATTAAAATACAAAAATGTTTTTGAAGAATGTGGTAGTATTCTCAGTATTTGTACACTAAGCTATACTATGTTATCAGTCCTTGCTTTGTAGCCTGAACAATTCTGCTACAGGTGCTTACAAAGGACACTTTGGTCATTAGAACAAGCTTACAGCCTAAATTGTGAATTTGCCAAAGATATTTGCCTTGAACGTGCAGAACATGTTTTCAAATTCAAATAATATTATACAGTATTTACTCCATGACAACACTTAAATACTTGGGTTAAACAATTCCTTCATATGTGCTCCTGTTGGCCACCTGTGCAGTCCAAAAAATAATTCCATTCCAAGGAGTGTACTGTGTACTGAAAAGTGACATCTGTTGCAGAAAAGCATAAAATTTAAATTCACCGATTGTCATTAGATACACTACGCTTGTACTCTGAAACATATATGCATGCCTCTCGGTCTCCTGGACTTATCTCTTGCCTTGGCATAATGTAACCGCTCTTATCAAAACACAGTTCATTTTGGAAGGCATATTGCCCGTTTTCAAGTAAATTAGCTAATTTACATGCAGCCGAGATGCAGTACTGTGAAATACGGGTGTAATTATCTATATGGATTATATGAGTGACAACAGCTCTGTGACCCACTATAGAATTGCCTTTAGTTTGCTGCCTAGGATTGCAACATTTTTAACTGGATTTTTTTGGCAGCAATGTTGTGGCAGGTATGTTTGAATACTAAGTGCTACTGAACAAGTTCAACTGAAGTGGACCTGTTTCACATGATATTTAGCACATCATGTTCAAATCACTGTTAAGTGCTTTTGTTGAGTTTCCCCATCAATTTCAAACACTTTCGGGTTATTTGAACATGATCTGGGAAAAAAAATATATTTTGGTACCAGGACTTTGATTGGATTTGTGCCAAGAAACAGTGCCAGGAAAATGTAACCAAAGAATGGATTGCAGTCATACCTTGTTTTTAGAACTTACAGTCTCTCACTTTTAAAAGATTAGCTCTATTCTTACCGTTAAAAAATGCCATGGACAATGCTGTAATTCTACTGTGGAGGATGAGCCAATCATAGGGCTGGATAAGAATGAATTGGCCAATCAGCGATTCACTGACATTCATATTTTTAATGACCGTTGTACACCCATGTCATTCTTTTGTTGGGGTTCACTTTTACACCATTCCAACAAAGAGAAGCACATTACATACCTAATTACCATTTTAGGGAAGGAAAAACATTTGTTTAATTTTGTAAGTACTTGTAATTGTACTTGTACTTTAATTACAGAATTAAATGGCTGTGGCCATTGGACTATTGATGCATGGAGATTTCAAATGATTTTAGCCAGTAGTTGTAAGCCCAAACTGGTTTCTGGTTTGTACTATATTATCCTATTTTATTATCCTTTAATAAGACAGGATAGAAATAACTGCCTCAGAGCTTGGTTTAGATTTCACACATTAGCTAATGACATCTCATCTTAAATGCATCAGTCAGAGATTTATCTCCCACTGTCAAACAACTGATTCTGAAGTAAATTCAACCAACTCAAAATGAAGCGAAGTTTTAATAACTTCTCGCCAAATCCGCACTGCCCATCCAAACATGTTAAAATAGCTCTGCCTGTCCAAACAGTGTAAATTCTGACCATGCAAACATTGTAAAATAATGATGCGCTACCAAGCAGTGTAAAATGGCTCAGCCCCTCTAAACAGAGTGAAATGACTCAGCCCCTCTTAACAGAGTGAAATGACTCTGCCCTTCCAACACTGACTGGCTTTCTAAACAATGTAAAATGACTGCCTCTCTAAACAGTGTAAAATGAATGCCTCTCTAAACTGTAAAATGAATGCCTCTCGAAACAGTGTAAAATAAATGCCTTTCTAAACAGTGTAAAATGACTCTGCCAATTTCAATACACCAGCAAAAATAAGATTTTCTATCCTTTCTTTGTGGCAGCACACTGAGAGAAAATCACATTTTTGCTGGTGTAATGGTGTAACACATAATCCTGAGATGTTTTGAAACATTTCGTGGTGAGTTGTAAAACCCCTTAATCAAGTGTTGTTTAACACTTTACCAAGGACTGCGAGCACTACCAGAAAAAGTTGAAAATATTTTTGGCTGAAAATGTTATTATTAACCCTAACCCTAAGTTTGGAATTAGATACATTCTTATCTAATTCTTATTTGAATGTTTAGTATTGATTTATTTATTGGATAATTTGCCAGTTTAACCCACTTTAAAATATATTGCACATCACTAAATTCACCAGCAGTAAAAGTTCTACAGACGTATTTGATGATACTGTACTAATATTAGATGGAAATGTAGGAATGTATTATTATTGAAGGAACTTTTTCCTGATGATATCAACATCAATTCATTCATTCAAAACAAACTGCTTAATATTAATATAGTAATGTATTACGTTTTTTGTATCAATCAATCAATCAAATTTATTTATAAAGCCCTTTTTACATCAGCAGTTGTCGCAAAGTGCTTTTACAAAACACCTGGCCTTAAACCCCAAGGAGCAAACAACAGTAGTGTTAAATTTCAGTGGCTAGGAAAAACACCCTAAGAAGGCCGAAATTTAGGAAGAAACCTAGAGAGGACCCAGGCTCAGAGGGGTGACCAGTCCTCTTCTGGCTGTGCCGGGTGATCATATTAAGAGTACAAATTGTAATAATTAATAAATGCATGTGGGCTGAGTCCAGAGTCTATTTAAACTTAGTCCAGGTCGGAAGCATGACCAGATGGACAAGGACAGGGACAACACCGGGGAGGGGGGAGGTGTCAGCACAGTGGCAGCTGAAATCGTCAGATATTTTTTATTTCGAAACAATAGTTTTTTTATTTCGAAACAATTGCCCCAAATAAATATGTTTCCATTAAAAATGCAGTGTATTAATTTCCAGGCATTGTATGCTTTGATCGTAAGGGACTGAAACACAAAATGTTCAGAACGATTTGGTAGCATTTTTCCAAAACAACACATAATACAATGTAACACGCAGCTTAGAAAGGGTTTAAAGGGCGATTTCACCCTGGGGAACCCTTTGGAGGTCTGTATCATGCTTAAGAGATTACTAGGTCTGCGAGATTTGTTTCACACATAATTAGGCAGAAGGAGCGCGGGCATATGTGCTAATCAACACACTCTAGTACATCAGTGTACTGAAGGCTGAGCCAAATATAACAAATAAATCTAGTCATGTTTGTTTAATTTAGCAAAAACGTCATGTTATTCTGATAGCACTAAAAGTCATATTCTGTGTAGTCACGGTTGTCTTTGTTGGAAATAGCCATTAATATCTTTTCGGAGTGTCTATTTGCACCCGGGTGAGTATAGCCACACGGCAGCTGATCGGCTTTTTACACCCACCCAAATAAATGACGCAATACGTGACGAACAGCTACGTGCACCAACGGCAGCAGCCGCCAAAGGATACTGGTCACGCGGCGTTGGTAGTAGGTTCCTTAGTGCAGTAGGTAGGGCGTCAGTCTCATAATCTCTAGTTTGTGAGGTCAGTGCTGACATGGGACACGGTTTTTACTGCATTTCGTTGTATTGTACTTGTACTTGTTCAATGACAATAAAGTAAAAAAAATACGAAAGTCGATAGCCACATGCCTCAACGGTTGCAGGTGCCAAAGGAGGATTCAATCAAAAAAGGTAGGCTACATTAAACACAAAATATATCCTTTTCAACAAATTTGTGTTTTCTCGCTGTTTGTATAATTAAACTAAAATGATCCAATGTGCGAACTTATATGGTTAGCTATGCCCAGCTAATTTAGCAAATGTTAGATGTTAGCCAAGTAATTTAACAAACGTTCGCCAGCAATGATGAAGGCATACAGTAATTTTGCTAACTAATAGCGTTAGTGCTAGCTAGCTAGCTCTAACTGGCTACAGCTGAACATGCTTGGGCAAAATATGAAACTTTCACATCTCCTACAGTTAATCAAAATACTCAGCTGTGTTGCCATATAACTATATTACGTTTTTAACCACCAAAAATAGGGCTAATGGTTCGATTTTAGACTACTAACAGATTTATCCAATGATGTTAGCTAGCTAACGTTAGATGGAGACATTGGGGAATGGGGAATTTACATGCATATTATCAAAGTTTCAAAGGTGCATTTGATGACCTGAATTTGACATTATACATTGGTTCTTGTGACATATATGATTAATAATTAAAAGGCTCGGCACAGATATGCACGTTTTGCGCTAGCCGGCAAAGCCCAAAGTGTGAATATAGTGCTTGTGTGCATCATGCAAAAAATGACTCACAACAGGTAGAACTAATACTATGTATTCTGGGTGTTTTAGTGACATGCATACACAAGCTGTAGTAATAAACCTGAAACTTACAGATGAGTGAAGTCATTACCTCACCAAATCATATCGTGTTTACCATGTAATAGTCAAAGTAAATGTAGATCGATGCAAATAGTATTGGGGTGTGATTAGTTTGAGTATTTGCACTCGGGTAGTTGGCTACGGACACATGGGCAAAATTTTCTGCCTTTATATACACCTGGATGTAAATAGATACATGGGCTATTTCCGCCCTGGGTGCAAATATCATTGTTGGCTACGGACACCTGGGTGCAAATATCATTGTTGGCTACGGACACCTGGGTGCAAATAGCATCTGCCATATCTTTTAGTGATGTAAGTATCAGAAGATATTTATTGATACATTTACAAGGTGTCAAAAATTTTCCTTAATCTTGAATTTCATCTTTGTTTAGTTTGTTTAAATCCACAGCAGAAAGTTAGCTAGCTAACTAACACAACACAATGGCTTCTCATCAAGTCTGAGGTCAGTTTAGTGATTTTTTGTAAGTGATCTGATGGTGATGTTGTTCCATAAATGTTTAAACCGGAGTAAACTAACAAAGTATATTCAAGAGACAGTGAAAACTGCATCACCTGCTTTTGCTGCCAATATCCTGTTTAAGCGCATTGAAATATAAATTGAAGATTCGCATTTGTATCACAGCAGTTTTATCAGGACCACAACGGCAAATAAGTAAATTAATTCTAATTATCTGTGCCTTGCTTCTTGCTAGTGACTGTAGGAATTATCTTACTCCATCTTTTGGCTAGGTTAAGTATTCAACTATATAGATCTGTCATTACCATTCCTTACATTATAGTATATATTGTTCGAACATCGGCTAACTGTCATAGAAAATCAGTTGGTTTGAGCCTCGCTCTTACTTATTGAAAACAGTGCTTTGGGAATTAACTATTAAGACATGTGGCTAGGAATCTTAAATGTATACTCTTTAGAAAAGGCCATTGTTATTAAAAGAAGATTACTGCAACAGTGGCTTGAAAAAAGAAATCTGTCTGCATGTCTACTGCATATTTCTTTGAAAAATATATGCCCACTTTGATGCCAGCAACACGTTTCTAAAAAGCTGGGACAGGGGCAACAAAAGACTGAAAAAGTTGTGTAATACAAAAAAGAACCTGGTGGAACATCTCATAACTAATTAGCTTAATTGGCAAAAGGGTCAGTAACATGATTTGGTAAAGAGCATCCCAGAGAGCATGAGGCTTTCAGAAGTAAAGATGGGGTGGGGTTCATCACTCTGTGAAAGACTGTGCAGGCAAATAGTGCAACAATTTAAGAATAACGTTTCTCAACATAAAATTGCAAAGAGTTTGAGGATCTCATCATCTACGGTACATAATATCATTAAAAGATTCAGAGAATCCAGAGAACTCTCTGTACGCAAGGGACAAGGCCGAAAAACAATATTGGATGGCTGTGATCTTCAGGCCCTCAGACACACTGCATTAAAAACAGACATGATGGGCTCAGGAACACTTCCGAAAACCATTGTCTGTGAACAGTTTGTCACTGCATCCACAAATGCCAGTTAAAAATCTACCATGCAAAAAAAATCTCTACCGCCACATTCTCTGGGCCCAAGCTTAAGATGGACTGAGGCGAAGTGGAAAACTGCACTTTGGTCTGACAAATCAAAATTTGAAATTATTTATGAGAATCATGGACGCCGCGGCCTCAGGGCTCAATTTGTGGTTTTGTTAGAAATAATTATTTCTTGATGACAGATTTTCTTTTCTCAGAATAAATTTACTTCAATTAAAGGTTGGATGTTACTCATTTTTTTCATTGTGACATTAAGCTGATTCACCAAAAGGTAAATTTTTTATAACCCTTTTTATACTCATCTTTACTAAGGGTGCCAGTAATTGTGGATGGCACTTTACAAAGAACAAAACACCTTTAAAGCTATACAACATAAAAGGATTGTACTGTTGAGGAGAGAACATTATATTGCCTTGCATTAGTTTAATGCTGTTAACGTGAGTTATTTGCATTCTTTTGTGACCTATTTATTTTAATCTACTAGAGCTAGAAATGAGTTGCTTCTTTGAAAAGGTTGCCTTAACTGATTTGAAAGTGGCATTAAGGGGCCAGGGAAAGTCACCAGGTTGTCTACTGGTATCACATCTACAGTTTGTACCCACCTCTTCTACTCTCTTGTTCCTGTTGGCTTCCTTTGTTATCTGCCACGTGACTAATGTTATGTTTCAGAGGGAAGAATGAAGTGTCCATTCAGAGAAAGAAAAGTGGAGATACCTACATATGTTCTATGCACTCTTTTATTCATCCTACGCCCTGTCTTATGGAATGGTTGTTTGTTTGGAGACAGAGCACACACACACACGTTGATAAAGCAATACAATCCATTAGTTATACACTAGCCTTGGTTTAATGTGTAATGTGTCTTTACATTCCTTAATAGTCATGTCCCACTCTGGATCAAATCTTAGGAACTACTATTTAAACCTTTTAGCTGTATCTACAGAGGTTCGTGCAGGTTTGATTCATAAACATTCCTTCACACTTCCATCACACCACAGTCCTTCAAAGCCTAATTAACCTGAGCACCAAATCCATCTGAATGTATTGCAGTATATAATTTGAAGATACTTTTTATATGAGAAATAAACATTGTTTATTTTTATTTATACTTTTAAATAATTTATTTTGTTCTGTGGGTTGTCCTGTCCTCTGTGTGTGAAAATAAAAAATGGTTCTCAAATGACTTCCTTGGATATATTGCAGTGAAATAAAAGAAATACCAGATGAAAAAATATCTTAAACTTTGGGAAAGATTTCACACAACAACACTACACTATAGGGGGCAGGGTAGCCTAGCGGTCAAGAGTATTAAGCCAGTAAACCAAAGGTCACTGATTTTAATCCCAAACCAAAAGATGAAATAAACTGTTGTTCTGTCTCTGAGAAAAAGACAGTTAACCCTAACTACTCACAGGTCTTGGCTGTAATAACAATGTGTTCTTATTATACTCTTGTCTGGTAAATTAATGGTGTAAAGCAACAGAGATATAATGTGTTTTTCATTTTATAATGTTCATAATATGGATAATTTTAGCTATTTGAATTTTAGGAAGGGAGTTTTAAAAATATGTATATAAAAACATTATCATGCTCCTGTGAAGCTCGATTCTCATGGCAGACCAGTATGAAAATATATGCACCCACTACTGTAAGTCTGTCTGAATGAGAGCATATATTAAATTATTTAAATGTAAATTCATGAAATTGGCCTGTAATACTATTCCCTAGTCAAACCAATTTTGTTAAGGATTTGTAAAACACAAAATAGATATTCACAGTATGTTTCCTACCAAATACTAAATCAGAGGTGTATATTCCAGACAGAGTTAGTCAAAATCCACATCTCAAGAGTGCGAACGCTTCAAGACTCAATTGTCAGATGGCTTTTAGAACCACATCATTGCGAGGAAGAAAACAAAAAAAAAAGTTGAAAAGGAAGGTTTTGAGTGAGAAACAGAAGGGTTAAAATTAAGAGACCACTGCAAATTGAACGCTTCTGTTCTTCACTCAAAACTTTCCTTTTCAACTTTTTTGGAAAGGAAAGAAAAAGGTGCAGTGGTCTCTTAATTTTTTCCAGAGCTGTATATTTTAGCTGTGTACATTAGATAATCTGGCTATCCCAATTAAGTTTGCACACAGACACACACATACTCTATGCAGTATACACACACAATGTATACACACAGTACAAACACACACACGCGTGCTTAGTTCTGCACACTCAGTGACACACTCAGACACCCACATACAGTCAGATCCAAAAATATTGGTACCCTTGACAAAAATGAGCAAAACATTTCTTTTAGTAATATAAATAATGAGCTAAATTTATTTCAGTTTTTATTTACTTTTTTGCACATCATGAAAAGGGTGCCAATAATTCTAGACATAACAGACTCACACAGACACAGATACAGCCTTGGTTCAGTGCAAACTTGCAACACTGACATTTCGTTCAAAGGTAGACAGCATTCATACCTCAAATTGCAGATGAAGGCAAAAAAGGTGCCAGCGCACTTCTCTGTGTAATTTATTTTGTTTTTCATCCTTTATTTAACCACATAAGTCACCTGTCAGGAGGACCTGGCCAAAGGCATTCAAATCCAAGACAAGACATTCCTTATCGAATAGTTGAATTATTGAAGTATTCGACAAGTGCAGATGCATGTTCCATCACCCTCTCCGCTGACCTTGGAGAGAAGCCCACACTGCCCTGTAGTTCTTCTGATAGCCCAGAGTTATCATCAGGCAGGCAGACATCCAAATTGAAAATGGCTGTTCTGGCAGGATGCCAGCTTTTAGGTGCAAATTGCCCCATCAGATATGCAAATCACGTTGTAAACGACATAAACTCTGCTCACCCCGTTGGGGTAGGACTTCATAGCCATCTGCATTCATGAAGAATATCACAAGAAGTGGGAGGAAGTTCTTCGCTATGCGGGTAATTAAAGCTGCCACTCAGTTGGAGTAAAATTGATGAAATACTAAATATTTGATTTTAGTAAAGAGTTTAGGTTGCTTGCACTACTCTTCGTGGTTTGATTACACACTCGTGGTGTTTTGAGTCTTTCTATATTTCCAATGTAGTCCTCGAATCCTGTAGCACAGGAGCGAATGTCATGTTGAATAAACGTTGTTCTGAAATCCACGGCTAGCACTTAACGCCTACCAGTGTGTACTGCACCAGTTTGGGTGTGTGTGTATTGATATACCCACTACCAGAAACCCTCTAAGAACAGTGTGTACTGCACCAGTTTGGGGTGTGTGTGTGTGTGTGTATTGTTATACCCACTACCAGAAACCCTCTAATAATAGTCTAGTAGAACGTATTACTGAACACATAAGGGTGCTTACAGGTCTGTCAGAGGGAAATGGTCACTGCTGTCTGTGAAGTCACTGAGATATACAGACACACAGGTACACACTGAGAACATTGTCCTTCTTTGCCCTTCATTTGCAATTCCTACTAAGCTAACGTATGGAATTTTTTAAGATGGTCATCCACCATTTATTTAGAGTTTTAGGATTATACAAAGTAGGTATACAAACCCATTTTTTCTAAATATATTATACATGTATTTGGAAATGATTATCCCTGTTATTTATGTATTGAAAAGTCAATATGGAGATTTAAATTCTGTTCAAAGCAACATTGTATGGAATAAATTATGTTTAGAGCAAAATTATGATGGATTACGTTTGATGGATCTTAAAACGTATTAATTACATTTTAAGCAACACTATAATGAATTTAATTATGTTTATAGCAGCACAATAAACTGTGTTGTGTGGATGTGCTTGTGGGTGTGTGTGTGTGTGTCAGCGTGTGTGTATGTGTGTGTCAGCATGTGTGTGTGTGTGTGTGTGCGTGCATGCATGCACTTGGTTGCATGCGTGCATGTTTGTGTTTGTTCTTCTGTATGTGTGTTTTGGAACATACAGCATCTGACTGTAGATCTGATTAGTAAATATGTGTAAGTATAAATATGGCGGTTCACATTAGTTTTGTTCACATGCTGTCTAACTTGTCTCTATTATGTTAGCTTTGCATTTTGATGCCAATTATGATGCAGGTTCAGCCAGGTTGTTCGGAGGTTAATCACAGGTTAACTACAGCAACATGTCGCTCCCTTTACAGGGTCATGCATCACTCATGCAAAATCACTGCTAAAGGTCTATTTCACTTTCCTTTCATAGGTTACTTGTAATTCATTGCTTCTTAGTGAACGGTGTGCTGCTAATGCTGGCATAGTGGACACCCCCGCAGCGCCCACAAGACAGAGGGGTCCACAATCCTGGGGGCCCCTGTCATGTCTATTTTTCAATAGAAATAAATTGAATAGTTTGTGTTTTCAAATCATCTGCATGTGTAAGCCAGAGAGACCGTTTTGTTTTCATGCATTTGCAGGCTTATTTCTCAGCCTCCTCGTTCGAAAAGCCAAGTGAGTCATTTGAACTCAAATATAATTAAAAATGTAAATATCTCTGCCATTTGTGAAGTTAAATCCATTGGTCTTCTTTACTTTAAAAAAAATTCAAAAGTCTAACTCACGTGTTGTTTGAATTGTGATTTGAGAAACATAATGTGTTATAAGCAGTTTTAATGAGAACTGGTCATTTCTTTCCAAAGGTGCTGAAAAAGGACTTCAGCAGAGGCACACAAGGTAACATGTTTAAGAGGTTTCTAGAACACGTGGACTCAATGTTGATTGCTGTTTCTAGCAAATCCCACTAACATTAATCACTCCTCAACTTGAGATCTAACAAGTTGAGTGTATTCAGCTAGATCCACATCAAACAAAATACAGAAGGATTTAACTGAATAAGTCAGTCATGTAAGGACACAAAAGACTAATTTTTTGTGTGCTTTAACAATGTGCCACTTGAAGCTAGTCTGCCAACACAGATGAATGGTAAACATGGCTACTGTAGATTGAGAAACTGCACTACTAAACTAAACATGAGGAAATAGAAACTATACTATGAAACAATGATAAATTAAAAAGAATGTCAGCAAAAATGCTCCGGAATACCTCAAACAAATGTAATAATAATATGCCAGTAACAAAGACTGTACTTTATATCTGCACCCATTATTATAATAATATTAATTACTATCAGTGAGGACAAACTCGGTAATAACCTCCTGGATGTTAATTAAGGGAGAGTAGCAGACTGTATTGATGCTCCCATTTGCCATACCTTTAATCTACACCTACAGGAAAGTGTCTGCCCTAGACCTGGAGTAAGCCGTGAAGTTGATTTTAAAAGAAGCCTATATAAAGACAACCTTGAACAACCCTTGAAAGCTTGTGTAACTATGTATGGTGAACATAGACACACAACCCTGAAGGGCCTTCAAACCCTGAATTCCGAGCGGTGGCATATGAGACCATATACAGTTCCACGGAAGGGGATTACAAACAATATGTTATACAGTTCTAATTGCATAGCTGGTTTATAATAGCAGTACGGCTCTGGGTTTGTTGTAGATGGCCGTGGTTAAGAGGCAAAATGGCATAAGCCAGATGATGGGGATTCTAATGAAATACTACTTTCTAATGCCATATTATCATTTATTTTTACAACATGCAATTTCCTTTACATGTTATGGGTTATGTAACTCTTGAATAAATATGAGATTAACCCTTTATGTGCTTGTCTAAACATGCCACTATAGTCTAATCAGATTGTGATTGTTTGTAACTGGGATGGATGCATGAGTCCTGATTTGAGCTGTGTCATTTTGTAAACGATAGGTGTTATTGTCTACATTGGTATTCAGGCCCAGATTTGGTAAAAACACACTGAACTGTAAATAAGACTATTGGAAAAGTGTTTGTAATTGGCTGGCATTGCTTAATTGATTACGTGGGTCGAATCTTTATTCACCGAAGTGTGAGCAAATTGTGCCGATTTACAAAGGGTTGCTGATATATTTTATTTTTCTGTGACAATTTATGCATCTCACAGTAGTAGGCTGTGGGCAAAATTGGTCATTTAGACCTGCATTCTCTTTTTATTTACTGCGTTTGTAGATTTATTGATCTGATATTTTGCCCAGCCTCCTTACGTTGGCAACATATGTTTTATTGCATTCTTACTTGGTCGGTATTGTTATCAAACTGACGTGAAGTCTTTTACTTAGCATGAATAGCTAGTCTACTTTCAGCATTAACTAAGCGTTTTTTTGTCAAGAAAACTGTGTTAGGCTTCATTCACAGCAGCTTTGCAATGGCTGTGTAGGGCGCTGTCCATGGTGCCCATTCAGTGCAGCGGAGATTAGGACCACACGTGCGGGCGGCCAATTGTACATTCGAGGTTGGACAGGTCGGACTTTTGTGTACAACCGAATCGCAAGAGGGTTGTTGTGGGATGGATCTATATTCCCTCCTCCTCACCACCTCCGCCGCTTTCAACTCCCCAAACCCTGGCCAGGTACCGAGAAACCGGGACACGAGCAGGAGGATATGACAGGTTAATGTGACTATTCATCAAATTATCAGATGACGGACATCTTTATAGCAGTTAAGAACGCAGGTAAGAAGATGATATTTATTTATTCACTGTCTGCTTGTTTATTCACTTGGTATTGCAAATGAGAAATAATTTCACTTTTCGTGATGCGTGATTTGCAACGAACAAATAAGTTTAATGTATCGGAATCCTAATGGTAGGTTAACTTGCCACTGCAGGTTGCCTTGGAAACATTTGCTTCATTCACAGCATTGTTTTACCTTGTGCTGGGAATTATATAAATTAATTTACCCAAGATAGTAGTCTTCTGACGACAGCATTTCATATGATCGTCCCTGGTCTTGTCTAATGGTCCTGTTAAGCGTTATAAAGGAAGGGCTTGTGCGTGCTAATGTGTTTTTCTGTTTCAGAAATGTGTGCATTGGAAATATGTTTTGCATATCCTAAATGTCCCTGAACAACCTCGGAGAGTGGGGTCAAGACCAAAAGATCACTGCTTATGGTGAACTTAAGCAATAGGGTTAAAGCATTGCTCATGGGCAGAATATTTATTTTGTTATCTTGCCTGCTTTGATCTCACCACTAATGAAGACAGGGGAGCTGCATCTGTTCCATTGTGATTTAGCTCACAGGATGCTCCTGTCCATTGGTAAATTAGACTGTCACGGGCAGGGAGAGGAGAAGCCTTAAAAACGCCCTATCTCTTGCTCCCTCCTCGTCCTCTTTTCCTCCCCTCTCTTCTTCCTCTTCTCTCTCTTCTCTTCCTCATCTCCTCCCTTCTCATCTTCCTTTTCTTCTCTTCCTGTTCACCCCCCTTCTCTTCTTCCTCTTTTCTCTCATCTCTTCCTCTTCTACTCTTCTCCCTTCTCATCTTCCTCTTCTCTTCTTCCTCCTCCTCCCTTCTCTTTCTCTTTTCATCTTCCTCCTTCACCTCATCCCTTCTTCCCTTCCTCGTCTCCTCTTTCTCTTGTTCTCTTCAAATGCCAGCTCTTTCTTTTCTTTTCTTTTCTTATTTCACACATTCCAATCAGGCTTAGCATTCTGAGCAGTTCTGGATAACAGACAGACTGTTCATTCTTATTTATCATGATGATTATATGAACTATAGTTTTATTAGACATCTTAGCCAGCCAGCGTCTTACATGTGTATGATGTGAATGGGATGATGATTCAAAGAAAGAGTGTTAAGAAAAAAGGAACAAGTTAGAGAACAGATCCTTTACCAAGATATTAAACATTAGACATGACTTGGGGCAACTTTTACCAAGGAACTATTAGCAGCTTCCTGACAGAGGTGTGTAGTGAAAGAATATGTGAGCAGTAAGGATGATCTAAGGAAATAAAGAGAAGGAGGGGTGAAAGACCAGAGTGAGAAGGGGAAAAGAAGAGGAGAGGGGAAAATGGGGAGGTAGTGGGAGAGGGTGGAAGGAAAATAATGTCAATTTGGCATGTGTCTAAAAACATTATTCTGCAAAAAAAAAATTTTTTTTAACTGTTTAGTGTGCTTACTTTACAACATTCGTACTTGGATATCACCTTTTAACAGGAAAAGTTTTTTAAAAAATCCCTGGAGGACGTCTTCAAAGTCATGCAGACGGTCATGCACTGCTTAGCCTGCCTCACCTGTCAACAGGATTCAAACTCTGATGAGGAGAAGAGAATGGGCAGGCTGATGGGAACAGCACACTCATTGTGTGTGTATGTATGTGTTTGGTGGGTGGGGGGCTGGCGGGGGGGTCGGGGCGGTCTCAACTAACATGGATTCATTTTGAATCCACACAAAAAAAAATCATCTTAAAACTACAGATGTTGAAGAATATTATGAAATTCCCGTACATTTACTACCTTTTCCAAACCCAATTCATTTGCCATGTTGATTCAGCCTCGTAACATTAAATGTTGTAGTTGAAATGATGTGGCAACAAAACTGATTCGACATATTTTTGCCCACTGGGTTTAGTCTGGAAGTGGGATTAAACAGCAAAGGGGTTCGTCTTCAGTCAAGGGAACCAGAAAGAACAGCCATTGTTTCATATCGTGACACATTACATTCTCAAACAAATGAAAGGGACTGAGGGAGGAACATTATCATCACTCCCCTCCTCTCTCCTGGCATACCACTCTATCGTTTGTAATGAAACACATACCCAGCCGGCCCAAAGGCACCTCTACGGTCTCACAGTTAAGAGACTGTTTAACGGGACTCCCAGGGTCCCATGGCAGATAGCAACGTGGTGTGAATATTGATCTCTCCCAGGGCTTACTCCCTTTACACAGAGCGCAGGGTCTCTCCCGCGGCCTTCTGCGATTTACTTCATAAGACCACCAATTACCCGTCTGCTCTAAAGCCTCTGTCTTGATAACAGGTCTGCTTCAGAATGAAATACCTAATTACTTTACGTCAATCATTGGGCCAGATGGTGGAAATAGAATTTGCCCTGTGTCCCTCTCCTAACCCATAGTATCATAGTATCCCTCTCTATTTATCTCTCTTCCTCTCTCTGTTTCTCTAATGTATATCTTCCTCTCTCTATCACTTGCTGTCCTTCTCTCGTTCTCTTGCATTTCTCCATCAGACTAATGTGTACTGCTATGAGGGAAAGGCCAGTGGAAGTTGAGTTCTGATCCTTCTCTGCTGGTTCAATATTTTCTCTTCTCTACCCCTTTTTGTCTCTTCCCCTCTCTCTTTCTATACAGCATCATCACTCTTCACCATCTCATTCACCTTTTACCCCCCCCCCC
>JACXGI010002930.1:0-45005 GCA_016801175.1 Esox masquinongy
CGGGGGGGGGGGGGGGGGGGGGGGGGCTCGTCATAATGGACGGTGGCCGGCTTCGTCTGGCCTCCGGCGTGTGCTGGAATCACATCATTATCTGTGCCTGTCGACCCCCCCACCTTTCCCAAGACACACACACACACACACACACACACACCCCACCCCACCCCAACCCTTAACCTCTATCCCCACCCCGCCCAAGACAGACATGATTTACTCCTCGGCTGGGTCCTGCCTGCTGCCCCCACTAAACCAATCCTACCACATACAAACACTTTGTCAGAGCCCTGCGTGTGTGTGTGTGTGTGTGTGTGTGTGCATGCCAGAAGTTCATTTCCGGAGCGGTCCAGAGCAGGGCACGGGCTGAGTTCCCTGAGATTAGGCACCCTTGTAATATAAGCATAAATTCTTCTGCCCCTCTTCTCAATGAATCCATTAATTATATATACATTTTCAACTTACATTTTTCCAGGGAGGCACACAGCCTGCTCCCCCTCTCTCTCTCTCTCTCTCTCTCTCTCTCTGTCATAAGTCACTTCTGATGGCAGATTCATTGATTGTCACTCAACACATTCTGAGTATGGGTGAGTGGCTTTGTGTGTGTGTGTGTGTGTATTGGAGTGAGTGAGTGTGTATGCACTTACTTGCATGCCCTGAGTGCATGACTGATGGCTAGGTAGAATTATGGCTCAACAATATTACTGTGCTGACATCTACTCCATTCAAATTGCCTCAGTCTGCTCTGTACTTCGCACCATATTGAAATAAGAGGCCAGAGATTTAGTTTGCAATATTTTAATCTGCTTACGGTCTTGACACCTTCTCCCAGACTATGAGGGTGAGAGGAGTGTGTGTTACAGGTTTGGTCCTCCTTGTTAATCTGTCTCTCCACCAGTCTGTCGCCACCAGTCTGTCTCCCCTTCTCCCCAGTTCTGCCTTTCTCCCTCTCTCCCCCTCTGCCTGTGAGTCAGTGCTAAGAGAAAAGAGTTGTTTGAGGAGTAGTAAGAGATGGTGGAGCACTAGGAAACAAGGTGATGAGTGTGATGTAAGTGACACTGCTGGGCACACGCACACGCACACGCACAAGCAAGCAGGCACACACAGTCCCTGTCACCGCAGACCGCCACTAAATGTTGAGAAATTCTTAGGCGCTGTGCTGCACTGTTCAGTTTGGATGATTGCATTACTGACGAGCCGACGGACGAAGGAATTAAGGCCTCACCTCTGGAGCGAGTGGTGTTACTGACAGCTCCTGACATACCTTCGGCAGGGCCTGAGTGAAGAGCGTGAGGATGAAACCTGCCTGCATGCCTGCCTTGGGATGACTGTGGATGAATTTGGCCCTTAGCATCACTTCCCTCATCCCAAGAGCTGGGGCGATGGGGTCTGCGGCCCGAGCAACAATACAATTACAGAATTACCACGGGAACGATGGATTGAACAATAGGGTGACAGCATGTTCACCTGCCATTTCTTTACCCATAAGTCTACAGCAACTACCTGTAGCTGAATGTCGGCACATTAACAATCACCTATATAAGCCAACATCTTGAACTTCAAGCTTCGCATTTCTTCATTAGTGTCCTATCGGGTATTAACCACAATGAACAACATCAGTGAAATGTCCACGGTAAGTCATCAGCGTCGATGATTTCCGATTAATCACGGCGGCAGCACAGCCAGCCGCCGGAGATAGACTCGAGCTGTGATGACTGATGACAACCAGCCAGGAAAGCATCAACGAAACAAATTCAACTAAATCTTGACATTACCGGGGCTTAGATGGAACTTTGTTACTTAAAAGCTTAGTGACACATTCTTTCCTCATGGGTCAGCCTGTGCTCATAGAATGTTGTATGTGCGTGTGTGTGTGTCTGTGCGTGTGTACGCACTAGAGACAGCGCTAACAGGATAGAGGTGATGGAAGTGGGCCCAGCATCTCCTCAAGGCTGACAACGGCCCCCGGTCTCTACGCCGCAGGACACCGCGGGGGAAATCCAATCACAGCGTCCGGAGGAGTCGTCGAAGGTGGCAGCCCAACACGAACGGTAGATAAACCGATTAAGACGAGTCGACAGCCAGGTTGGAGCCGCGGGGATGACAACGGGCGCGGCCGGCGTGGGAAACCGAGTTAGAGTCCTGTCAGAGCGCAGAGCCCAATTTATCCACCTGCTCTCTCATGCCCGTTCTGCCCAACCGGAACCCAGGAAAACACCAATAATTTCCCATTAAAATGCTCCAGGACAACTGAGGGCTGTGTAAGGGGTGTATGTTCATTTTTATGACACTTGTAGTTACTAACGGTGTGTGTGCCATGGTACACATGTGGTAAATACTGTTGTATAACTCGGCTAGGAAGCCAGGAGGCAGAGTGACTACTGTGACGAACTGGGCGGATTCAATGTTTTTGCCTTCAGACATTCCAGTCAGCGTTCGAGACGAACGGCGACCTGTGCAGAGAAAGCGAGGCATTAGTGGGCGCCATTCAGCAGGTCCGCCTGGGGAGCCCAGAGGCCCGGGCCCATGATAAATATTAATGGGCTGGAACAAGCGGACTGGGACTTGAGCTATCAGGCTGGGCTCTCCTAATTGACATTTTACCTGCTGTATACCTTAACGGCGCCATAAAACACCAGGCACGCCCTGGCCTCAGTCAGAGGGGCTGTCACTCAAGACAGCCCAGCCCCCACCCCCACGGTCGCAACTGCAAGACTCCCTCTGGGAGAGGTGTGAAGGATAGGCAGCCCTGAGTTGATCCAGTAGTGGACCAGAGGACCAACCTACTGTACCTACGTGGTTATGTTGAAGATTACACAAGTCTAGTTTATGGTTTATAAAGAAGTAAAATATTTGATTGTATCTTTCAGTTCCAATCGCCTTAAAGACAGCCGCCCCTTTGACCACTCTAACCTGTTGGCATATCTGTCCGGTCACAGTCACTCGGATGGGCCAGTTTCTTGGTCAATTAACGTGTGTGCTCCTATTACCTAAACACACACATGCACACCTCGCTGACACAGCTCGCAAACACTCGGCGGTGCGCATCATTAGGCGGCACAGACGCCGCGTTCACCGCGGTACGAGGGGAGCATATGGCACGGCCAGCCAGCCACTGCCACGCGCAGGGGAGACGGACGGTGAAACGACAGGTCCCTCAGGGTCGTTACCGTTCACTTTCACTACATTATAGCGCGTCCACTCGGCTGTCGTACCCACTTATCCGTTTGAAAGAAACACGCACGGAGGCTGACGTTGCCGGTGGGCCCTGGGAGACGCAACGGAGTTGCCACTAACATTATCTGGAAATTGACAGGCAGAGTGGACAACAAACAATTACCCGCAGGCAAAAATCGAAGGTTGAGGAAACCAAATATGATGTCCTGATGATGTCATCCTAGCTCGATGGCTGCCTGCGTCAGTATTTACGGCCCGGATTTGAATATCCATCAAGTTATTGATTCTGGGGTTCTCCTCTGCTTTAGAAGTTAGTTACTCCCATAGGTTAAAACTACAACAGGAACAGGAATAACTCTATGCTAATCATGAACGCCAGATAAATGAACTTGGGAGAAATCAATCAAAAACGTGGAGATCATCGTCAATCACTTGACCGGAAGAGCAGTTTGTTATTTTTGCATTAGGCCCAATGTTTGTGATACGTTCATAATATGTTTATGAAAAGACCATTCTTGACTGGTGGTGGTGGTGTGATTTACGAGTGGGGGGGATAACGCCTCCAGGAGCAACAGAGCAGAGAATCATGACAGACACGCCTCGGGAGGCACAGCTACACAGATTGTTTGGGCACTCCTTAAACCACATCTATCTCCCTCTCTTTATTATGGGCTCAAGAGCCAGGAAATTAAATATCACGCCCATCCTTGTTTACTTCCAAATGTAGTGGTGGGAGTGCAACCGAAGGATAGGAAAGCATTTAGAAAAGCATTAAATTGAGAGCATTCCACAACAAATTGATTTTGTTGAAATCATGCATGACAAAAAAAAATGTGCGCATGGCGTGTGCGCGTGTTTTCGAATTGGGGGTGTGTTGGGATGTTGACGATGAAACTTTTGACTGATATCATTAACACTGACAATCTGGCTCCACCAAGTGGCCGAGCAAGGCAACAGAGGTATAGCTGTTTACCCCCCCACACAAAAAAGAGCAACCATTTGGACAAAACGGTCCACATTTCTTTAAATCTTATTGACACGGAAAACCATACCATTAAGTTTAGCACATACGTATGATTTGCTGTAATAAGAAAAACATCCATCCAAAATATTTTGCAAAATAACAGAGGCCTCAACCAGCTGTCAGCTGATAACACTTGAAAAGTTGCAGTAGGTTATAAGATCCAAAACATATTCCATGACATCTAGCACCCTCTTGTGGTTATTTATAAACAATGCACATGCAAATAAAATGCAGGGATCCACACTGCTGAGGAAGATCCCAACTTAAATTTGAGTATTCAAATCTTCTATTGTTCCTAGACCACATTATTTAAGGTGATAGCAACTGCTGTGTGTAGGGCATTCAGCTGTGCTACATCTGGGGGAATTCTGCTGTGCAACACCTCGAAGAATGCATCATATCAGGGGTGAATGGAGTGTAGTCTAGTAAACTAAAAACCTCTGAGATCTACAAGAAGAAAACAAATTAGCAGGGTCAAACCGATGAGCGGCACTTACTGTAAAATGCTCCTGGGATTTGTAGTTCTCGTCGAGGTAGACACGGGCTCTGTTGTATTCCTTCATGGCATCACTGGACAGCAGCTCTCTAGAAGAGAAAGAACACATTTAAGACTGGGGGAACCCCTAAATATTCTTTAAAGAACCCCTTTTTAAATGGTTCCTCATATAACCATTTTTCCATCCTATGAATAAACAACAAATAATATCTAGATAAGCCTAATTGATCGTAGTCTAGTGCATTCTTTTATTTCTGTGAATATCAAAGTCCTGTGAACTTCCAAAGATGACACCAAATACGTTGTCACCAGAAGGTGGAGTTGTTCACTCATTTTTCACAGAGTTTTGATCCTGGTTTTTCTGTGGACCAGAGCAGAGGGTGTAGCCTTGACATAAAAACCACTAGAGCTGGCTTTGTATAAAGCGGACAGCCCTTCTGCACTGAAGGCCATTTAAAAGGTGGACTATCAATTGTGAGGTTTTGAGGGCACTTACTTGACAAAACAATCTACGTGTGACATGGATGCTTCGAAGTTCTTCCCGCCCACCTCTTGACAGTGCACTGCAATGAAGTGGGGCTTGTGTGATTGGACCGTCTGCACAGAAGACAACAAGGCATCGGGTTAATGACAGTATAGACACAACGTGATCATTTCACTATGAACCTAAGCTAAGATTTACCATCCAAGTTATATTTTTTGCAGTTCTGATTAGCTCAACAATAAAGTCAAAATGTGTTGAGTCATCAAACCAAATATGTTATTTAATTTAATTTACTGCCGTTAAGATTTTGTTTTGATGTATTTTAGTTGATTGTTTTAATGGCGGTATGTTGTCTTGTCTGTAACTATTCTGTACTCTGTCAAGAAATGTGCAATAGCTGATACAGATTCTGAACTAAACACCTGTGAATGTGCAGAGAAGGTCAATATTATTGTACAAGAAACAGAATAAATTTTTTTGGTTGTGAAAGAGTCTGAACATGGTTTTTGCCAAAGTGTGATTCTATAAGCTAGCAGGCATTAAAGAAACCTCTTCCACATAAGTTATTTTTGATAAATGGGTAAAGAGATACTATTGCTCAATGAAACTCCATTTTTGGTAGCTACCCTAGAGTATTTTGACATTAGGCCTGCAGAGCTGTCGAAAGGGAATCACAACAAATTATTCCTGAGATTAGAGGGGGGGGAAAAAACAGAACATCTCAGACAAATTACCTAACATTCAGAACTAAGGTTGGATAACAGATGATACTGGCTCCTTCAGCAGAATTCTCTGGGGAGCAGCCTAGAGTGTCACATTTCAGATTTTTTAATTTAGGTTTGAACAAAACCTGAATTAAAAGATCTCACAAACTCCCATATAAATCACAACTACTTAAATAGTCAAACCAAAAAAAGACAAAGAGCCCCTTTACTGCATAGTGAGCCCCTATAATCAGGTCTGGTGGTTTCAGAGACAGAAGCTGGGTAACACCCAAGACTGGGGGACAAACAGCTAGTAGAGGCCAAGACACATTACAGTTGATGAGGGAAACCCTTCCTTCTACAGTTGTGTCAGACCTAAGGCATTTAGCTGACTTGTTCAATGTGTCATCACGGATATGCCTGGAGCACAGCATGCAGGGTGGGACAAACAAGGCCAGGAGTAGGAGACGTCTAACTAGATCAATTTTAAGCCCCCAATTGCTGAGAAGTGTCAACATCATTATGACAGATTACGGAAAACACTGTTACTTCACATTAGACTAGTCAGTTTTGTGTCAAATCAGCCCTTGGAGGATTCCATGTAAAAGGGAAAACCAGAAAGAAATCCAAAACCAGAAAGAAATTACTCTCAAATTAAACCATGTTCCTTGTTATCCTTAAGATCTATATTCTGGAGTGGAAACTTGAAAAATGAATTTTGAACATTAAATTACAGACTGGGTGGCCAAGATTCAAATAATTTCAGTCACATATTGTTAAGATAGAGGGGGTGACTGAAACATTCCATGTAACATCTATAACATTGTCAGGAAATGGTTGAGTACAACATTTTTTTCATGGGAATATTTTGAAACCATCACTGTTAAGCTGCTTTCAATTAAGGTTTTACATGATTATAACTGTTCTCTCTTCAAAGCCATGTGAAAAAATACATACCCTGAAAAGTTTCTCATTAAACATTTGGACACCAAATGAATCGACAAAGGTAACACAATTTAACAAATCAAACAAATATTGTTTTACTTTGAAACCACTTATGCAATTAAAATAAAAAGATAAACACGTTTCTTATTTAGAAAAAGTAAACATGCCCCTACCATCACCATCACATGCAATGGCTACAATTAGAATCAGGTGTGCCAAATGTGCAGATGATTAGAAAAGCATTAAAGAATATCTTGGGACGGTACAGTCTTCCATAAAGATTAGAAACTTGGTCTTGTTTGGTCTTAACAGTTTGGTTGCGTGGGAACACACCATACCATGATCAAAATACAGTACCTATCCGAGGCCCTCATAAGAACAATTATTGATGGCTGAGTCCATCCGGAAGGGGTTACAAAGCCAATTTTAACAATTCAAAGTAGATTGTTCCACTGTCCGACAGATCATCTACAAATAGAGAAAAGCCCAGACTACCAGCAATTTACATAGGACAGGTAGACCCAGCAAATATAGCGCAAGAGCGGACCAAAAAATGCTCATAGAAGTCTCTATGAAACCCCGAGTAACATCAAGGGATCTACAGGCCTCTCTGGCCACAATCATGTCAAATGGCGTGAATCAACTGTCATAGAGAAACTTGTACAAACTTGGCCTACATGTGAGGTCAGAAAGCAAGCCTCTGCTCTAAAAAAAAGAAAAAAGAAAATCAAGAAAATACTGAGACAACAATACCAAATGCTATGTTTGGTGAACTAAACACTTTCTTTGAATAGAAGAACCTCATTACAACATAAATCCTGGAGGTGGTGGCTTTATGGTTTGGGGCTGCTTTGCCTCCTCAGGAGCTGGCCAACTTTCCCTCATTGAGTCACCCACAAATTCCTTATTGTAACAGAGAATTCTCGAGGAGAATGTGATGCCAGAAATGGAGGGTTATGGAATGGCAGAGTCAAATCCCAGATCCCAATTCTATCAAAATGTGGGGGGACTTGAAGCGGCCCATGAACTTAAGACAGACCTCAAACATGACAGCTGAAGCAGTATGGTAAAGAAGACTGGACAAAAATGTCTCCCAGTTGATGTAACAGATTGACATACAGAAACAGTTACATTAAGTTATTTTAGCTGAAGGAATCAACACCAGCTATTGAAGCTAAGGGTGTGCATATTGTCCACATTAATAAAATCAATTTATTTTGATATTTAATGAATAAATACAGCAAAATCTTTGTCATTTGTTAAATTAGACAACCTTGATCTGTCAAGTGTTAAAGTGAAGATTCCATAACTATATATGTCTAAATGTGCAATCAAAAAGGAAGAGACATTTACCGATGGGTACTTTTCAGATGACTGTATATTCATAATCGTTGTGGATGTGATGGATAATAATATTCAGTCTTCAGAAAACTGAATACTGTGGGATGTATTCGTTAAAATGGTCCTAAAGCAACTATTTGTATCTTCTAGATAAAATTATCTGAGAAGATACATACTGGGCAGTACTATTCCTAGATAGAATGGCAAGAATAGCCCAACAAAATACAAAAGAGTGGACATGTCTTATTTGCATATTTTATAAACATTTAGTGGGAGTTTCTCCAGTCATAAATTAAGCCTACTGTAGTTCAGGACTAAAAATACATTTCCCCTGAGATTTTCCATAGAGCTTTATTTTCATTCCAGGATCAGGCAAAATCTGTGACTGGGAAATGAAGGTTGTATGCAAAGGAAGTGTGTCTACCTTCCAATGGTTAAGGTTCATTTTCATACATGAGGAAAAAAAAAATGTGATGCCTATGGGGAAAAAACAATGTGATGCCTATGGGGAAAACACAATGTGATGCCTATGGGGAAAACACAATGTGATGCCTGGCCTTGAATATTGTTGAAGGACAATTGTACTTCTTTTTAAAGATTTCTGTTAGATGGTTCCTCAAACTGAAAGTAGTCTATGGGCCAAGAGAAACAGTAATCCATGGTTAAGTTTCCTTTTAAGATGATACAAATCAATGGAAATAATGTTTTTTGTTTGATCATATAATTTTTAAGTAACATTCAACCAAATATATAGTTGTTCAGATGTTTTTTTTGTAAAACATGCCTGCTTCTCCCCATTACATTATTTTGCTAGCAGTGGCTAAAATCAGCTTATGTTTGCAATGACTGTTTAAAGGGCACTAAATTATATATACCAGTTTATCTTGGCCCACATACTATTTGATACTGCAGATATAGAACATTTGACTTATATCAAGATTTGGAGTGATTTTATCACAGCCCAAAGACTTTATATTGAATGTAAATTTCAAGTCCATCATGCTTGAATCAGCCACATACTGTAGATCAGTGATGCGGTTCTAGTGATGTACACGGCCCTTCTTTCAGTTTCAGCTCTCTTGCCGATGTCTAGATTGATTGACAGGACAGCACAAACAGATGGGATCAGGCTCAGAAATACCTGGTCAGAGTGGGAGACCAGTCAGAGGAGAGAGAAGCATTCCATAGTCATTTCCACTGCAGAGTCACATGACCACTCCCATGTCCCATCCTGGCCCCTAACACTAAAAGGTGTTTGTGAGTGCACTGCCAGCAAGCCCGGACTGTTCAGAGGTGCTGACCCATAACGGAAAATCTATATTCGAGTGAATTACAGCACTCATAGGCACTCACAGGGTCGGGCTGTGGCTGGTGGGCAGGCCATTGATCTCTGTCATCCAGGATATGTGGCCCCCCAGGGAGGGGGGTTGCACCTGGGACAGCTCCAGGCCTGGAGGCCTACTCTGGACCTACTTCACCCCCCGCCCCCCCCCCCACTACTCCCAGTAAAGGCAAAATCAAATAAAAGTAATGTATGGCAATAACACTATGGATTTTCCATCAACCTATGGCTTGTCACTTAGCTGGATGACCCAGAAAATGGGCCTCTAAGAACTAGGGTTCTCAAACTTCAAAAGATTAGTAGACCCATCAGCTCCCAATGAAAAGGACTGCCTCAAGGAGCTTCAGCCAGCCAAGTGGGCATGCAAGGGGCATGCAAGGGACAATTCCAGAGTTTGTATGCGTCTACATGTTTTTTTTTAGGCAGTGCAAACTCAAGCCTTAGTTTCCCACACAGACACATTTAATTGCATTATTATAATCAGAAATGCTGCTATTGATAAAAGCAGTGACGGCTCCTTACTGGCTGTGAAGTAGGGGCGGTGCCGAATGGTGACAGAATTTTTACATCAGACAAGCATAAATGCGGTCCCTTCAAGCAATCAATTACTGTTCAAATTCATAAAATGCATAGCCACTAGTCTTTCACTCTTCACAGGACAAGAATAAATAATAAAGGCAAGTTGCAAGCATAGGTTTAGCTCACAACATAAAGATATAGACTTCAACAATGGACTACGGATCTTTTAGCTAAAATGCGGCATACACTAATGTACAGGGGGAAAAAAAAGTCATGGCAGAATGACAGAGAATACAAGATGTACAGCTAGAACAAGCCAACTAGGGATTCTGGTTCACACAACTTTGTTAGAAAAATAGAGACATTACTCACCTAACCTGAAGAACAATAGAAAATAAATATGTGCCCACTTGCTAGTTTTCCGCCTTCCCTATGCCCAAAGCTATCTACTGCCAATGGCGGACTGAAGTTTGTTGTCGAAGAAGTCATTCACATCTCGTGCGAGATACGACTATTATAATGCCAGCGCTCCAACCTTGGCAAGACACTTTTTATCTTTGGCGGTTGTCACAGTCCAGGGGACTGCTATCTGCCATAAAAAATTGTCAGGAAGAGGCTGCAAGTTGTTTAATGCTTTAAAAAGTTTCCCAATCTGAAAAAATAAAAAACACTAAGCATCAGTAACCTAAACATATAGAATAACTGAGCATGTCACAAACAAATCATGATTTAGTTTAAATGATACTGATTATAAATTGTTATGCCATTAGCCTACATTTTCAGCATTCATTTTACAAACAAATGATTAACTCATGACTTGTTCCTTTTCAGACATTATCAGCTCATGGCTATAGCTAGCCTACTTCCAATGACCACCAAACCGTAGCTGAATCATGGTCAAAATAGAAATATGGGATTACAATCCCAGCATTATGACAACAAATACATGTAACTCATGAAAATATGCTGCAAGACACATTATATTTCTTAAAACTAAAAAATTAACCATTTAGTTATTTTTGCATTAACTGTACTTTCCAAATTCCAAATCTCTTAAAGCGGTCATGGGTTCTCAAATTCTCTTTTCACCTAACTACTAGCTCAAAAGTTAAACTTCAAAAGTCAATTTGTTTCAACAATCTGCTTCCAGACCAGTCTAGCTGTGACGAACATATTTGCTAATCTCCAGCTTATCTTTGCAAAGTATTCCTGAAATGTGCAAGCACAGAGTCATGTTTTCTTCTATTGCAGTAACAAGTACACTACTGCATGTTGTAAGCCTATTACTTCTGACTTCGGCAATTTGATCATGCAGTTTGTTTGATGTAGATGTACTGATTTTTCTGGTCCAATCTGTCTTTTTCTAGCCCTGTGGTATCACCATGATGAATACAAGGCCAAACAACAATCCAAGTCTCCTTTATCTTTCTGAAGGCCAATCCCTTTTTGTTACCCTGAGCAGCCCTTCTAGAAAGAGTTGACAGATTGACACAGTACAAGTGATATAAAAACAAACGTTGAACACTTGTGCCAGCCTTAAGAGAGGTAAAGATCTGTCAAATGCAATGAACTTCCTTTGTAACATGACAGTTGAAATTCAGTGATGACAGCTGATTCAAGTACCACAAAGGGGTCATCTCTCCCACTCTGTGTGGTTGGCAACATGTTTGTCAAAGGAGTTTATCATCTCTAGACTCTCACTTCCTCCAACGCATATCTGATACAAATCCTAGGCGGTTGCCTTAATAATAGCATTGGCATAACAATCCGCTAAAACTGTTTACCTAGTGAACATATTATGCTGGAATATGTTACTTGATCGCCAAACAATGAAGGCTGTGTCAAAAAATAACTATTAGAATGAGCAGGCATGTCTAGTTCTCAGGGACTGAAATGGATATATGTATTTGCTTGTTTGTTGTATCCCATTTTACCATTATGGCCTTGTCTTGACAACTCACCTGCCTGTGCAGGAGAGTCGAAGGTTTGAGTAGTACGATGCATATCTCACCGAGCATTGCTACATGTTATCATAATACTGTACATGCCCAAACCTACATTGAAGACATTTCCAATATACATTGCACAATTTTTTCAAAACAAAGTGGAGAATTTGTTTGCCGGACCACGTAAGCGGAGCCGGCCAAGAAGAGTGAATGACTGACTGACTGACTCTTAAATTGTGCAGTGGTTAGAAACGCGGACTATCAACCAATAGGTTCCACGTTCGTGTCTCATCACAGTCAGAACAAATCATGCATTAAGATTTGTTCAGGATAGACAAAAACTTCACTGACTACAAACTTTACTAGTTACGTTATAGTAAGCCTAAAATGAAACTGTTTATGGTTATATTGCGACTATTTCTAGTGCATTTTTGAAGCACAAATCCGTGCAAGCTTCTTGGGTCAGGATTGACAAAAACTTTGCTGGCTACAACTTTCAGTATCTACGTTATAGTAAGCCTAAAATAAAACTGTTTACGGTTATATTGCAACTATTTCTGGTGGATTTTCAAAGTACACATCCTTGCATGTTTTTTTGGGTAATATAGGCTAGATCCCCCCTTGGGCAGTAAAAGAGTAGGGGTGTCTACGATTCTCTCATCTTTTTATTTGACGAAAAAGTTATCGTCACCTATATTGATATTTATTGTATCAATGTCATTCACGAATGAAAGAAAAACAAACAATTTTGTGCCACGAAACGAAATAGCTTTGGCACTGTAAAGTTCATATTCAGTCTCGCTAGCAATTGCTCAATTCTTATGACTATTCCAATTAGTAAGTTAGTAGACACTAGTAAGCCTATTACTGGCTAATAAGCTGTTAAAACAGCCAGTGGCAAAAGCCATTCAGTTCATATATGCCATTTGTGGTGGAGGTAAACTTAATAAGAAACATTAGTCAGTTTAACACAATGCTCAATGGTGTCTAACGAAATATTCAGACTTGGCGTAATGTTAATACGTTATAAAACATTGCAATGTTGAGATGCTATACGGACACTCGCAACCTGTATAGCTCTGTGGGGTAGTGATTAAAAACACAGCCTTTCACGTGTGAGACCCGGGTTTGAATCCAGCGAGGGCAATAAAATTTCTCACTTTTAATTCCGGGCCAGCTGAACTAGGCTTGCCTTGTTCCTTTTCCGATTTTAAGATGAAAGTTTTATGAATTTACTTGCACCATTTCTTCATGTCAGATATTTTATAAAATATGTTAAAAATCTGTACTAGCCTTAATGGGTACTTACCTTTCAAGCCCATGGGTGTTCCAAATAAGCCCATCTAAACTAACATTGTAAATACCTAAATTATTTCAACCTATCCAAAATGTTTTCCTGTAAAATAGACAGAATTACATTTGAAATTGTGGACACATCATAAACTTGCACTTAAAACAACTGATCAACTCATGCCATGAAGCTTAGCTACTACAAGCTCTCTAAAAAAGCAGACAATGACAATTCATTTAGACTGTATTGATGCTGCTCCTTCCTCCTCCGTGAAAGACTAAAGTGTGTTTTCTCATGTGGAACCTATGCATTACTGTCATTGTACTGTGCAATGCGAGTTAGTTTTACACATTTTGCATCAAACGGTGTCATTTTTTTAAATGTAAAGTGTCTTCAGACAACTTCAGTCATACACAACTTTCCACTAGTAATCTTTCACGTTTGAGTTTTTAGATAATGACGTTTCACATTGCAATTCTCAATCTGATCATTTAGTTGTTATACCCCTAGCACATACTATATTTTCTTATTTTAGTTATCACAACTAAAAAGAAAGCAGTCCAATGAAAAAAATCCCTTGAAAAAAATGGTAGTGACTGATTAGTGGCTATAGGCTGAATTTGACCTGGGCTTCTAATTTTAGGCAAAAAGCGTTCTGGTTCCATTTTTAGCCAAGCCTTATTAACACATACATTTTGATAAACATAGTGTAATGTGCAATTTGTCAGTTACTGCACTTATTTAATCCCAAGTCAAGCGCAGGCTATTGGACACGTTTACACCAAGTTATCACTGCTAATGGAGGTGCCACAACTGAATGAAGGAGTTTTGGAAGACATGAAATCTCAGTTAAATAATCCAATAATCTATTAAATAACCCAATTTTGTTAAATATACCATGAAAATATAGGACATGTTGTAGTGTGACCTTTATTTGGAATGTCTGTATTTATGAATTTGCATTTAGACAAGGATTTTATTAGTTTATTTTTATACAAAACAATGACCATCCCTGTAGGGTTCACAAACTTTCAAGCAGCACTTTATATATTGGCAGAAACAATAAACAACAGAAAAACAATTTCTCTCTTCTTGATTTCAATCCAAAGGTGATAGTGAGCTTAAAGGATACGTGATCTTAATAGGCAGGCTACACTTACTCTATGCACTCACCACTATAAGGTGCTCTTGATAAGAGAAACAGCTAAATTAACACTTTAATACATACATTTATCTACATATTTTGAGACCATACGTTTGGGACAAATCCAACAAAACAGACTAATGGATAACAGTCTTTTCATTTTGAAGCATGTTGTTGGTCGCATCTAGGTGAGGGGATGCCTGAGATCAGCAAACACTAGAGAACACTGGCTAAAGTCAGGCTGACCAACTGAGCAGACATTTAGATCCATTTACTAAATCCTTATCAGTCAGTTTAAATTATCTAAGTAGTTGGACGTGACCCAACACTTTACTCAATACAAAGCCTTACCACAAGCCCACAGTCATGTTCTGATAGTCAAATTATTTACACCACTACACGTGTCAAGACGAGCTCACAGTAATGAATGCCCAATTCTTGAACATTTTCACCACGGTCTGATTTTAAGACATCCACTGGGTGAATCTTTCTTTTGATTTGGACTTACACAGGGTTCTCAAGCTCCACTCCCTCCATGGTTTGGGAAATTAAACAGAAATATGTTAAACATAAAATCTTTTCCATAAAAATGTCAACAGAATTTAGCGATCTACACCGATCAGCCATAACATTATGACCACTGTCAGGTGAAGTGAATAACACTGATAATCTCGTTAGGGCGTCTGCCCTTGTCTGGATGTTGTTGTTGTTTTTTTTAAGAATATCATGTTTTTTCTAAACCCAACCAGAGTACATAGTAACTTGAAAAATAGGCAGCCAGACAAAAAACAGAATACCCCTCTTCTTCCAAATGGTTTTGCCTAATTTCAAACATACCGCACCCCTTGTGTTTAAAGCGCTGCCCACTGACTAGTTAGCTCGTTATTCAAGTGCCTTGGCTAGATAAGTCTGTTACATCGTTTATCAGCATATGAGCAGCCAGCTAGCAAACATACAACATATGTTTGCTAGCTGGTTGTAAACCAGTAAACCTGGTTTACTGGTGAGTGCGTGAACCAATTCTTCCTGATGCTGTGTTCACCCAACCTGTCTGACAAAATCTAAAGTTCATCTTCTAACAAATGAAATAGAATTTTATTTTTTATTTATTTATTTTTTAAATCGCTGGCTACCTAGCTAGTTACCCCTCAGCTTTAGTAGTGCTAGCTTGGAATAGCTCAAGTGCAATAGTGCATTGCTACAGTAGCTACATTAACCTAACACATCTGTAAGGTTACTAGGCTCAGCTGGCTCACATCCTCTTGGTAGGCAGACACATTTGTATTCGGAAATGAATATACCATTAGTTAATTTATTTATCAGGTCAGGAGGTCTGTTCATCCATTCTACAGTCACATCAGAAGACAGAAGATAGGCTAATATACTGATTCTGGCTGCTGTTCATAATATGGCATGTATATTTGCAAATGTAATTATAAATAAAAAAAATACTATGGATGCAATTAGGTGTATGTTCAGAGTCTGAAATGTTTTTCTGGATAAAAAGTTAAGGTGCTGTGGATTTTTTTTTAGGCCAGGGTTAGACAAACTAAGACCTGGGGCATTTCAATTTGGCAGAATTTATGTTTTTGTGGTTATTAAAAGCACTCTAACCCTCTATTAAACATCTGAAACTTGATCCAAATTACATAATTATTATAGACCTATAAATGTGTCAATAACTTTAATGGGCAGCAAATAGATTTGACAAACAGATTTTACATCAAACAGAAATATGTGCAGACCTATTTGGGCCTTGAAGCAAAAAGTTTCCAGTTTCACAGGCACATAGTATATAAAAGGAATATTTACTGCTGTTGGGTTTGGCCCAAACCTAACCCTAACCCTGCCCCTCCAGAGGTCTGTGCAAGGGCCTGTGCAGTGCAATGCTTTCTAGATCCAAGCACACATCATGGATCAAAGATGACCATAAAAAGTCTGGAGAAACATGTGAGTTTGGTACAAGATTAGGTTCAAAAGTTACGCAGATCCCTTTACTTCAGTGCAAAACCCTTGCCGGCATAACTGACACTGTACACGCACGTCAATGTAAAATAAAAAGATCTGGAAATGATTATGCAAAATAACACAAATATGCCATTTTATTCTTCCTCTTTAATGTTTTTAGAGTTCCCAGAGAAGGATGACACATGGCTGCGTATACAGTAGACTGTCATCTACCTACAGTACACTACTGTGATTTAGGAATGCCATGTTCAACTACCTGAAGTTAAAATACATGAATGTGTAACAATGTGAGAATTTCATGAGTCAGTTGCCAATTCAATGAAATACCATGCGAAAATATATTGAAACATCCACTTAGACCATGAGTTTTAAATTAAACCAAGCAGTACTTCATGGTGACCAAGCTCACATGTATTACAAATGCCATATTGTTTAAAGTACCTTATATGTTGATTGTATTATCAGATATAATTATCTCGGAACAACCATCGTGGCTAATATACCATACTGGCCAATGAGAAACGCTAGCCGTTAGCGATTCCAGATCATTTAGCAATTTGGGTTTTTCTCCCAACTTATCAAACATTATGAGACTCAGATTTGACTCAGATCTAAAATACAGAGGAACCAAGAGATACAGTCCGCATGTTTTTGAATAATTATTTCTTGACCACAGTTTGCACTCAAGTAAAGGTTAGATTCAGATTATATTTTGAGTGTAATATCAAGGTGATAACCAACATTTACATTTGTTCAAATTCTTTTTGGTTCATATATATACCTAGGTTGTCAATAATTCTGGAGTGCACTGTATATACATATAGTAGACAAACTAAGCACAAATTAGAAACAATAAAGCAGCTTTAGTCTGTTTTACACCAGTGACTGGTTACGTTTTAAACATAATAATAGGCAAACATTACACAATACAAACATACCCAAGACAACAGAGCAGTAGTTGCAGCCATATGTGCTCATAACATGTATTGACTTGCGAGTAATGAATACCGATCAAATAAAGGTATATTTTGTTAATATTCTAAATAGTATTCCCTCCACCTTGACAATCCAGGATTTTCTGCAGAATGTTAATAGAAATAAAACAGTATTTCCATACCACTTTGCAACAGAACAAAATGGATGAATAGTGATTATTTTACCTGTCCATTATATGGCTGTAATACTGAACATGTTAAACGCTTTTCAAATCATTTCAGATAATCTATATAATTGTGGACAGCAAAAAATGTTCAAATAATTTAAGATCAGATATTCTGTAGTCCTAGGGAGATTAAACACCTACATTTTTTACGATCATATATTCCGAGTAACGCAACATAAAAAAATGCAAGACAAAGGTCAAGGTCATGTGATAAACCAATCATATGGTAAATTCCAGTTTGGCTTATTTCCTGGTAAACTAAGGAAAACAACATTTAACTCTTTAGAAAAAAAGACTGATTCTAACGAAGAACTACAGGAGTCAATCCATTTTAAAAGTCTTCCTCGTACTCATTTCTGTTTTCTGACCAAATATTTCTACATATTTCAAAAAAATTACCAAACAGGAATCACAAGATCACATCAGCTTCATTATTAATCAGTTGCCTATTCTACATCAACTTAAATGAATAGCAAAGTAGGCTTAAACATTGCTGTTATAACATAACCCAAAACATCACCAAATGTCCTATAAAATTATCATAGACATAGAATGTCCTGCAGAAGTGGTCCGACGTCCTGCAGCACCACCAAAATCCATTAGATGGTGCTGTTTCGCAGGTAATTCTGGATTTAATTAATGCCGCAACATTATAATCATATATGCTTACAACTTAGGTCACTTCCCAATTGTAAATAGTTGTTTTGGTGCATTTTCTTTGAGTAGGGCATCTCAAAAATGGAACTGTTTCCGATGTTTCCGGTGCGTCTGTTGCAGAGGGATCTCCAGAGAAAGCACTGAGCATCTCTGGTTGTGAGTTGGTCGGAGTGGTCTCAAGGGGTCCTCCTTATTGGGATGCAGAACATACTGGTAGAGCCCACTGAGAACCAGGCAGAAGACTGGAGTGGTGGGAAGACTAACAACCATTCTGACGGCTGTTGTTTGTGTATTTAAATAAAAGCCAAACAATTCAGAAGCAGCCTAAAAACTGATCACAATCACAACATTATGATGTCCGTATGTCCGTCTCAAAACTACTTTCTATGATTAGTATGGGGAATGTAATGGTCATCTGCAGCCCAGCAGAGAGGTGAGATGTGGAGGAGAGAGGCGTGACGAGACCCCCGTCCCTCGGAGAGGCCCAATGTCGGGATATGGATGTGAGGGAGCGGTTGGCGGGAATGAGTCAGTGTTACTGCTCCCATTGCTGCTCCATCAACAGTAGTCAGCACGGCTTCTGGGTTAAAGCCAACTCGCACTCGGAATCTGTGTGGTGGTGAACTCTCACAGCTGCTTAGATACGGTACGCGTCACTCTGCAATCCAGCAGAATATACTAAATCCGCACAGCTCAAACGCTGCCTTTCCATGGCCATAGTAGCATGTATTTACATTATCGGTAATGTAACGGTGGTTAGCACCGTCTCACTCCTCATCATTCTCATTTTCATATGCTCGTTGAAATCTAAAGCGTTTTCAGTGTCTGGAAATATATACAGAGCCAGTGAAATATTGAAATATACACATGCTGTGCCAGTACATCTGGCGTCGGGGGGAGAGTCAAAGTTGTATTGGTTGTGACTGTTCCTTTCTCTTCATTATTGTTTTCATTTATTCACGTACACACCCACTATAGAGAGTCTTAAAGCCTATTTTTTTTTACTTGTGTGCTCTGAAACACGACTGTACCGACACAGCATAGATTGTTTTTTGTAGTGAATGCCGTCGACAAATTATGCAATTATGGCAACAAAAAAACGATCCTGTCTTACAGAGGCTGTTTGACAGGCTTTAATCTAAGGACGCCGAGATGCTGATTAGGGGGTGGAACGTGCTGGGAATAGCAGTGTGCCATTTGGAGGACGTAATGGTATTCTGGACAGGCATGGGATTTGTCTTTGTTAACGCTGTCCAGTTGCCCAACGTCCAAACAGCGCTCACCGAATCAAGCCTTCTACAGTCGACACAGAGAAACGAGGCTGCCTAACACAGATGTGCACGCGGAGCACATGCGCTCCTGAAAAACACAGATGCCAAGACAGTAAATCAGAGCCGCCGCCTGAGAACCGCGGTGTTGCAACAACACCTGAGTTGTAATAATAAATGTACCAGGAGCTAATTAGCCTATTAAAGGTTTTAATTGAACTGTTGATATAATGACTCGACAGGTCCCGTGACAACAACACAGTGAGTATCCTGTGAGGCCAGCGACCTGGGAGAGCCTGGTGAGCTTCCAATGCAAATAGACCGGGGCAAAGTCACACGTTGTTTACCTTTTCACTCAGGGCACACGCGGGTCAGGCAAAAGCCCCGCTTTGCTTACGTGAATACTACTCCAGTCAGCTTCTGCCACTTAACCGCTGCGCGTCGCGCACCAGCCAAACGGCGCAGAGACCCGTCGGATCCAGGAAGGAAGGGGTAGTGACATCCGGAAGGGCTGCTGGGATTGAGTTTAAGGCCTCTCAAGATTAAAGAACAGGTCATTCTCATACACATCATCAAGGGGTTTGGTGCGACCGTGTGACTGTTGCGAGAGTATTGTTACTGAATGTGTCTCCTTATCTAATAGAGGAAGGAATTCATTCCATTTCCAGAACCTGACTTTCGAGGAAAATCCTGAACAGTAGCAACAGTGTGCTAGTTCTTTGAGAGAGAGAGCGAGAGAGAGAGCGTCAGAGAGAGAGAGAGAGTGTCAGAGAGAGAGAGAGTCAGAGAGAGAGAGAGAGAGAGCGAGTGTGTCAGAGAGAGAGTCAGAGAGAGAGAGAGAGCGAGAGAGAGAGCGAGAGAGAGTCAGAGAGAGAGAGAGAGTCAGAGAGCGAGAGAGTGAGAGAGAGTGGGGAGAGAGAGAGAACACACCCATGCAAAGCAAGCTTGCAGGATGTCCTTCTGCTTCTAACAACCAAAAAGCAGTGAAACTTAATGTTCCAGGATGTAGCAGGGTTACCAACATACTGTATATGCTGGCCCGGTTCACTCTGAGCTGAGTTGTGCACTACTTTCCTCAACTGAGCAGAGCCATTAGCTCGACAAAACAATCACTGTGATTTGCAACGGTCCAAGTGACTCTTTACTATCCACAACCAGCTCTGGTGAGGCAAGGGAATATTTCTCAATGTGAACTTTCGGTTTGTCTAAACATGTACAAATTCTAACCTCGGAAAAGACTTTGTATGCACCAAAAGGTCAAAGGTCAAATGTTAATACATTGATGCTGCGATTCGAATGCTTGCATGATCTATTCCTTAGAACAACCACAAGACAAAATGTCTTACAACAGACATCTGCCTTTGTTTTGTTGTTGCTGTGAATAGTGCGATGGATTCAGAGAGATAACAGTTTGCACGCCGAGGGGACATACACATGCAACCTAGGGCGAGAGAGAGGGAAAGAGGTCGAGACAGAAGGGAGAGAACGCAGAGGGAGCGGGGCGCGTTAACATAGCGTAGCTCATGACTGTGAGTGAGTACAGTAGAGCGTCAGTGTTTCTGTTCCTCCCCGATAGCCCTGGAAGTAGAGTCTGATGCCGCTTTCCATGACGTCACCAGCAGCAGAGCACAGAGGAGCACTGCAGGCCTACTTTAAAGCAGGGACACACCTCTTTCACTCTTTTACTTTCCCTCTCGTTCTTCCTCAATCACACGCTAGGCTCTCCCTTTCACAACTCACACCCAAAAACCCCTCCCACGCACACACAAATACACTGACTGTCCAATAACCTCATCACATATATACAAAAAAATATTGAAGAAAAAAAAAACAACACCCGCACAGTTACAGACACTTAAATCAACAGGCAATGAGCATGTCCATGCCTGTCACAGAATCAAAGCATGGTGAACACAGACAACTGATCCAAAAACTTGTGAAAAAGTGTGAAGGTTAATACATACTTCTACTTGACAGTCTGTGCGTGGTCACCATTTGTGCATGGATTGCGTAAACTTCGTTCTTTTCCGGGGGGTTGTGTTTAAAAAAAAATGATGAAAAAGAAGTACTACAGAAAACACTGAACTGTGTGCAGAGTTTCAAATAGGATATTGGCTGTGTTTTTGTGTATCTAAACAGAAATTGGTTGACTTAGTTGACTGTCAACAAGCGTTAGTGTTTGCATGCCACGTGTGACAAGCTTTAGTTTACACATGACGTGTGAGAACTAGGTTGACTTTGCCACAAATTCCCTGTTCAGGACTTTCCAAGGAACAGTCGGTGTAGCTTGCTAGCGTCAACAAAAATTTAACTCTGTGTGTGTATGTGTGTTGAACCAACAGTAAGGTGCATTTACCTGTGTCATACATAAGCAAAATGGTAACCTCTTTTTCCAACCACTCCCGAACCACTGAGCTATTCATGCTCGGTTTTAGTTTAAACAAATAATGGGTTGCTTACTAGAATAATGAGTATGGAAAGCATTTGAGAGGAAAACTAATCCTGTAAGCGAAGACACTTGTTTGGGTGAGCTGGTTTGTTCTAAAAGGCAAACAGAAATGCTGATTATATTGCACATCACAAGCCGATAAAGGCAGGTCATATGTGTAAGACATGGTGTGTCCTCTGACCTTTTCTGAGCTTTTGTATCAATATATCTTCCTGGCTACGTGTCAGTGCTATTGTTTCCAGTGCGAATCTGTATCTCTGGCAGTATATGAGCCTGTGTGCACATTTCAGAGACTGTCAGTCTCTGGCAATAGCTGTGCATCATAGGGCAGGGTCCTAAATGTACAGACGGGTGACAAAATGACAGTGGCTCAGTAAGGTGTTGCCAGCATAGCTTCAATGTGCATTGGCATAGATTTGAAAACTTAGATCCTTACCTGTCGCCATCTTGATCGAAAATGAAGGTCACTTAGGCTTGCTCAGCATTGTAATACATGACACAAAGCACGATGGGATATTAATTGCTTAATTGCTAATATTGATATCAATCAACTTGACCTATTGATATTTACACAATTATGAAAATGGCGAGGTGGTGTAAGCCTACACGACACAAAGAACTTATTTGAGGTGGATCTAAAAATTCCCTGTGGAAGAAATTAATTGTTTAAGAACGTAAAGAGACTCTGTTTCAGTTGTGCCACAATGGTTTACAGGGATTATGAGTTAGACTATTCCTATCTACACTCATTGCATCGCACTCTCTCCTTTAACGAAGACAACATACACATAAGTGAATTGTGTATTTCACGTGGCTGGTCCACCGAGTGCGCTGCATTCATTGGCTGGCTCCAACAACGAGGACAGTGTGCTCGGAGTCGCTCATGCAGACGATAGCACCAGGTGCTCAATAACCTTAAGAACAGTGTCGTAACCTGACATTATCTATATACCAAGAAAATGCAACTCATGCATCCAACAAAAATGTCAGGAAAAAAATGATTGCTGGGGTGGCTAAGGTTTTGCAGAGGTAAAATGAACGCAGCGGAAACGCTGGTGAAGTCCCTCCCACCAGGTGAACTTCATATAGGTGTTCCAGGCTCATACATACAGTGTGTAATGAAACTCAGTCTCATAATTTATTACATTTAGTCAATATCCTGAAAACGGTACTTCCATTTGTCTGAGTTTCGTGATTCTGTCTGAATTCTCCACATTGCAGATTTTCAAGAGCTCATTTGGGCATGAAAAGACAAAAAACTATCCCTGCTGACTGTTTTTTTGGCCCCCGAAGCTTACTGTATAACGGGTGAAGCAGAAAACAAAAGGCAAAATAATGTGTACAGTTTTTATTGTCATCAAAAAACCAACCATAACAAATTGCGCAATTAAGAATGAATCCAATATTAAGGTTTGTTTGTTTGTTTGTTTGTTTGTTTGTGTTTGTGTTTGTGTGTGTGTTTGTGTGTGTTTGTGTGTGTCCTTCGATCAGAGGCAGCAGTAGGGCCAGAAGGCTGTGCAGAGACATTAACTGCTGTAACAAACACCGTTGCCAGACAGTCACCACGGACAATAAAGAGAAGCAGCATGCTGTCCCCAATCCTGCCTGTTCCACAACCTGATTCCCTTTCTGTCCTTCTGAAAATACTAAAGCTCTGTAAATGTTTCAAATGAATACCCAACTATGTGGGAGCAAGTAACATTTCTTAAAGTTGATGGAATTTCAGAATCCTTTGGCGAGCAACACGTGTGCTGCAATAACTGAGCTGGTGGACACCCCAGTTTAAAGAGTCAGGGTTATATTTTCAGGTTTGAAAAAGCAAATAGCCAACATTGTCTAATGCTCTGTGGTAATAATTCATAATTGTATTTTTTAAACGGTTTCTTGCACCACACAATACAAAACAATTAAATGTATTAGTGCTGATCCAATTCAGTCAATTGGCAATAGACTGTTGTTTTAATTGAGCAGTTGCAAATATTGTCTATATTTTATATCAAGGTGCAGAGGACAACAGACTCATTCCTGATTGATTCAACACTAATCCATCACATGTCGATTATTATTCTTACTGACCATGAGATTAATTTATAAGTTCCAAAGGACTTATTGTGATGGCTACTGCAAGATTTCATCTGCCAACTTGTTACTTGAGTGATAGAAAATGTCTCTTACATTTAAATAGACTACAACTTCCATTCCTCTACAGCTGTGTTTCCCAATCCTGGTCCTTGGGACCCAAAGGGGTGCATTTTTTTGTTTTTGCCCTAGCACTCACACACCTGTTTTAAATGTTGCCCTACCACTTACACACTTGAGTGACAATCAACCTACCATCAGGACTTTAATTTGAATCAGGTGTGTGAGTGCTTGGGCAAAGCACTCACACACCTGATGCACACACTCAACTACAGCAGTGTTGAGAGTGTGAGTTGCTCCCAATTGTATCCAGCTGGCATTTGTTTTGCCCACGTAATTGAGACAAAAAGCATGCGTGAACACAATGAAATCAGAAATTATTGAAATCTAAAGGTGTGAATAGCTATTGTTGGCTATATTATAAAAGCTGATTCTGTGATAATTGCATGGCATTAACTTTTTTTGGTTTTAATGTTGGGAACTCTGATAGGACTGCACTTCGCTCAGTGTGAAATACATTTTTTTTTACCAAGCTGCTCGCAGTTTACTGTCGCATGAGCATCGGAGCAGAGCAACGTCCTGCACTCAGCATTCAGAGTATCAAGGTAGCGAGTGAGGTCAGAGAAACATCCAAATCTGACTGTATACACACGTCTGTGTGGAACTGTCAATAACTAACTATCACACTGATATAAAGCTAGTTGCTATTATTATACGTTTCAGAGAACAATTGAGGATGTTTTATTTACAGTTTCAAAGAACAATTGAGAATGATTTATTGAGGGGGAGGACTTTGAGGAGGAAATTATGTTAAGAAATTAAAGTTAACGAGCTATAGAGACTGGTGTACAGAGAGGAAGTTTCTGTGCATGTTACCATTTGCAATACATTAAAAAGACCTTTGTAGCATTAAAAACATCAAGACTTTTGTGTTGTTGATGTTGGCTCGTACCCCCATCACACTGCTGCAAAAAAGGGAAAAACTGATGCTCCAATAGCCACAGTTGCCTTTTGGGCAGACTCTAAAACTGTAAATAGAGGTAGGAACAGCTTCAGAGTTTATGAAAGTTGCAGAGAATGTTCACAACTTTAACGTTTCCAAACAACACCAAAAATATGGTAAATTGCTGTATGGAGACAGACTGTTTCTATTGGTGTCCAGACATCTTTTCTAAAACGAAAGTGGAATTAAAATAATACGCAGATAATGAGTGTGTGTGTGAGTGTGTGTGTGTGTGTGTGAACATGCTTGTGTGTGCGCGTGTCTAAGTCATGATTTATTGTCTAACAGACCCACATGTGGTTACTAAAATCTGTTTGGCTATACAGTAGCAGGTTGTTTTCACTGCATATCTTCACATTCTCCTTTCAAGCTTATTAAAAATATCCGGTAATAGCTAAGTCCCTACTCTTTCCCTATGGGACAGAGTACATTACAATCCTGGCAATCCTAATCAGCCCAATTAAACCAGATCAAGTTGAAAAAAAAGAACACATCAGACAACTTACTATGGCTCAACAGGATAGAATGGGAGGGGCACCTGCTGGTTCTTTGTGTGACCAGTTTCAGATTGTATTCCTTGTTCTAAACCATAGATATATCACTCTGTGTTCCATATTCTAAACCATAGGTACATCACTCTGTGTGTTCCTTGTTCTAAACCATAGATATATCACTCTGTGTTCCTTGTTCTAAACCATAGATATATCACTCTGTGTTCCTTGTTCTAAACCATAGATATATCACTCTGTGTTCCTTGTTCTAAACCATAGATATATCACTCTGTCTTCCTTGTTCTAAACCATAGATATATCACTCTGTCTTCCTTACTTTCACTAAACACTGTATGAGGCAACAGTGGAGTAACGCAACAGCTGCCAATCTGACTCGACTTCCCCTGCTAGAGAGGAAAAACGCTGCGGTTTCTCAGATGTTTCTCAGATGTAGATGGAGACAAGATATGACACGATATGTGACTGCTCTCGTCTCCTCGGAGCAACTGCCATTCAGCGAGCCAAACGCAGGCCGGCGTCTTCTGCTACAGAGCAGACGGGCCTTGAGGAGAGTGGCGCGTGTTCAGCATTGGGGGGGGTCAACGTACCTGGTAGAATTCCCGCAGCCATGTCTTCTGCAGGTTATCAGGCTGAAAAGAGACGATAAACTCGGTCAGTCAGGTAGAAGACAACACAGTGAATTGCACACTGCAGGGATACCATGTTTTCTCAACTCGTTTTGTCACAGTAACAAATATACACACAGACAAAACACACAGATTTGGCTCTTTAGAGCACATACGACTAAAAAACAAGGGGACCATTAGGAGTCAGTATTAAAACAGAGGGGAATGGTCTAGTCACATTCACTATATCAATCTACAAGGCTTATGAGTCTGCGGGTTCATTTCAAATCAGCGGTCCATTTCCACAACTCTCTGCTCTTCTCAATGGGAAGGCCACGTCCATGCAGTTCGCCACCTTTGGCCTACTTTCACACACAGACTCCCATTCTCTCTGCCTTTCCACTCTAAAAAGCTGTTCCCAGGAACCTGGACTTGATTTGCTCTGCGTTGGAAATAGACAGAGCCCAGGGCTGTCTACCATTTAAGGAGAGATCTCCCCATGTCGATAACAGGGCTCTGATGAACAGGCGGATGGTGAGTTCACTCCACAGCCCAGACACTATATTAAGAATGCTGGAGACGAGTCAAGCATCAAGCCCTGTAGCTGGTGACTTCAAATGGCTGTACAGTAGTAGGTTTATATCCCTGGATAACATCAATTGGGCGGGGGGTGGCTGAATGCATACATTAACACCCAAGCAATCGAAAAATGAGTAGTCTCCACGGCAACCCAAATAATCCGGGGGTGCAAGCATACCTTAACACAGAAACACAAAACATGAACAAAAGGGGTTGCCCTGGCAACCCGCCTCCCTCTAAAAACAGTGTTCACTCAAGCAAAATCCTGCAGACACACTTTCCTAAACCCCCGCATGAACTCGGGTGTCGTATCTGATCTGTGGCCAGTGTTTCCTCACACTCACCTTCTAACAGGAATCAGACTGTCTTGGGGAGCACCGGAGCCTTTCCAGACCCAGACCGAGCAAACTGACCGCTGAGGGATGCCAGCAGCCTGGCAGGCTAGCATCACTATCAGGGCAACATCAGGGTGTGCGAGAGTGTGTGTGTGTGTGTGTGTGTGTGTGTGTGTGGAGAGAGCCAGAGCTCCATCTGTGTCCCACGGGTGCCAGTGAGAGCCGGGGCCCCGGACCCAGCCACATCACAGCAGAGGGCTATATAAGGACATGAGCACTGGACCATGTCATTAGTCACGCAGGGAGAGGAGAGAAAGATAGAAGGGTGGGGGAGTAAGAGAGGAGTGGAAGTCTCACAGCGAACAAAGTGTCTACAGCCAACTGATCGCCTGTTTATGGTGTTGGGAATAAAGACATCAACCCCTGTGTCTGGGTACAGTGTGTGTGCGCGCATGCTTGCAGTGTGTAATTGTATGTGCATGTGTGTCTGACAGGATTTAGCGAGATCCCCCACATCTACCCAAAAACATACAAACCCCACGGTCCAAACGACATTTCTGGCCACTGTATTACCATACCAGGGATCCGTTCAGAAGGTCTCTCAAAAATTTGGTCGGGATCCAGGTCTGTGGATCACACGGCTATTTCGGCCGGCTCGGCCTGTGTATGTGCTGTGCAACATCCACGAACACACGGGTCCACTGTACTAACACTGGGGCTAATAAAAGCCAGTCTGTCTGTTTAAGTCAACAGCACCGAAACCCTGCATGAGCAGACCACGGTAAATCAGCGGCCTGTTGACATAGAGCCAGGTCTGGCTGTACACACTAATGAGACAATAAAAGCTTGACTGTTGACAGTGCTCGAGACTAATCCCAGACTAATCAAGAGTGGAAAAAGCACCCATCTTGACGATTCGGAGACGAGGTAGGAAGACCAAGCCGAAACTGTCACTATGTATTACGGCTCCTTTGCGAGGTCGGCAGGAACCGTTTTCTAGCTCAAGCTAATTAGGATGATGACCCGTCTCTGAGGCTGTGATGGTATCGTGGAACAGACTTTAGCCTGTTGGCTCTAAGATTGGGAGCCCCGGAGAGAGAGAACAGGGCTAAAGGAGGAGCATTTTGGGCTTCTCCTTCATGAGCTAAATTTGAGCGCGGCGCCATGGTTCCCTCCCACAGCTTATCAAACGTTAATTGGCAGTTAATTTGGGACGAGGTTACGCTGTCAGGCAGATAGAAATAGATATTATTTTCCCTTACTATCTTTGATAGCGCCCGCGCTCTCTCTTTACCGCCTCTTTCTTTTTTCCTCGCTCATCGGTTCAGTTCTTGCTCGACGGCCTACTTTCCAGGCAGCATGGGAAATTAAAGATTCCACATGGGTTTCGGCGAAAATCTACTTGCTGTCGTCAACGTGGTAAATTCTTAAAGTGACCATGAAAGTACTGGGTTTTCTCAGTTTTGTCAAGCATGAAAACATACTCTCACTGAGAGAGAGAGACTCAGGGGGGTAAAGGGAAGAAAGAGGGAGAGAAAAGGAGGGGGGCAGTAGTTCATGGCAGGGGTTCAAAAACAAACGTGTTGCCTGTTGCCCTACTGACGCAAAAGACGATGACATCATTTAGCAGAATTCAACATCTTGTGAGTTGAGCGCAAACGAAGCATCACACTGCCATTGTAAGCTGAAACATTTCCACGGAGTAGCCATTTAACGTGCACTTGCACAAAGGGTAACAAAGGTCATCTAGAGGTCTACTGTACCACGACCTCCCACAGAATCTCTACACGTAGCCTGAACAATACCCATAACCCCTGATCCCCCTTTGTTTCCATGCCGTGAAGTGCCTTGGCGTGGCCGTAAAACGTGCAAACTGACATTTGTGGAGATGGGAAATGACGCCATGGCTCTGCCAATCAAAGGCCGACCTGCTGATCAGCTGGGAACACATGGTCACCACATGACCCTCCTGCCTCAACAGGTCTTTCACTACTCATTTGTCCTGCTTTCTTTTCCTACACTCACCCCACATTTCTCCACCGTGTTTTCATTTCTGCCCGACATTGTGCGAGTTGCCAAATGGCTCCATTTCTGCCCACATGTTATGATCCATCCTTCCAGATTATCCTCCAACCCCCCCCCCCCCTTCTTTCCTCATTTCTTCTCCTCTTAAATTCGCCAGGGGAGAACGCGCGGATCGGAGGGGCTGTTTACGTCCACATGTCAGGGAGAGGTGAGAGACTTGCAATAAAACCATGACAGGAGTTATTTTTGCACTTTCCACTATTAAAGAGTGCAGGCTAGGGGAGGCCATTCCAGCATGTTCCAATCCCCCGCGCAATAAGCCACATTTGCTCTGAAACCCAGACACTGACTGATAACAGCAGATCAATGGAATGAAGAAAGAAGACTGGGGAGAGTTATGGGTCTGTGCCATAACTACAAAATATTTCTCCTTCCACTATTAATAGGGCCAATTACCAGCTAGCGGTAGAGTCAAGGCTCAAACCTAGACTGCGGTGGTCAGCTTGGTCCCACGAACAAGCTGGGAGGCTCCACCAATACATTCGAGCATGCACGACCAAACAGAACAAGGTAAAAGTGACTGTCAGTGGACACTACTGTCTTTTAAACGGCCATCTCTCAGCTCCCCCTCTTCACTTCAAACTGGCTCCAACATCCCTGAACTTGCTCCGCTGGGGACAGTTAAGAAGTACACAAACAATCCGATCATATTTACTCTCCCCACATGAAAATGTTGCCTTGCACTACACAGAAAGCTGAAACTGGGTAATAAAAGCAATGGACCCACTTCTCGAAATCAACACCCTTTCTATCTGTAACGGCCGAGCACACGAGCAATAGATTCCACTCCCAACTAAAAAGGTTTTTCCAAACAACCCCATTCTCCAGAAAGTACAGCACTTCACAGGGATTCTTTGTACCACTGTGATATTGCTCCAATAACACTCTGGACCAACATGGCTGACCTTAAAAAAAGAACACAAACAGCTTGACATCCAGTTAATCCGTGAACCCGTAGGAGTCAGGTTCACATCTTTTCATAATAACGTTATTTATAGAAAGTAGCCTTAAATCCACATATTCTTTCTTATATGGAGTCATACATAAAACACTGTCCCTTTCATCCTCCACAGAAAGATGTATCCATTATAGACATAATGTACCGGGTTATCAACAAAAGTTTACATGATAACCCGGTGCATTATGTCTATAATGAACACATCTGTCACTGTTCTATGACAGCTTACAGCATGTAGTGATTGTGGGCTGAGATGTGGTATCTTTCACACACTGACAGCCTTTTGATTAGGAAAATTTACACAACATTAAAAGAGGACATTATTTCCTTTCAGGGGAACAAAGCAACATCTAAAAATAGCACCGCAATATGGAGGACATTTATAAAAAAATTCATTTGCCAGATGATGTTTCCACACTAGGTTTTGGGGAAAAAAAACACTGTATGGTTGTGAACATTTTCATTAATACCCTTTCTGATTAGGCTAAGAGCTGACTGAGATACATGCCAGTAGCTTCAGTCCGTTCTGACATCATTAGGCATTAAATTAGTCAACAAATAAAAAAGCATTCGTCTTAGGCAGGATCTAGTGGGGAGTGGGGCTGGTAGGACACCAAAGTGAGACAATGGAGAGATGGAAGGTGGTGAAAGCGTGCGTGGCCTCAATGACATCAACCAGCAGGTTCCCGTGCTCATCTAGTCCTTCAAACTCGTGGCCGAGGGAGTAGCAGTGTCCTTCACCACGTTGCGTAATCATCCTCCATCGAAATAGAGAGGCTCGTTATAGAATTAATTAGAACAAAGGCACTCAAAGAGCGTTCAGAATTAACCTCAAAACGAGCCCGTCTCCGCTGGGGTCTCAGGGAGAAAGGGGGCTGTGGGTATTCTCTGTTTCCGGCAAACTGTGTTGCATGTTGCAGCCTATGGCAGGTCTGAGTTAGAACGGTGCCTTTGCATGACAGCTTAACGCCTGTAAGTGCGGACGTTCGTTAGGAGATAGAGAGAATGGAAAAGGGATAGACCATGGGTCTTGCTCAAAGGCTTCAAGATCTGCCTTTTCCTCATCCTCACCACCTTCTACTGCACTGACTGATAAAGACTTAGGTTTAAAGACCAGAAGCTCAACACATGGCTTTTTCCAGGTCGGCTCTTTGAAGATTCGTGCAATGACACAAAAGAAGTTGGTTAATTGACAAAGAATCCTTATTCTCCACACCGTAAGCTGGGATATGAAATACTATTGGCGTACATTTCTGTCAGAGAGACTCCCACAAGATACCAGAGTGAATCAATCGTGCAATGAGCTGGGTTAAGTTGAAGCTAATTAGAAATGTTATGGATGAAACAATGGACAACATTTTTTGGAGTAACATATTAACTAAAGTCAGTGATTTTGCAAGTCTTAACAGAAAACACACAACCCAGTAAAAGTAAATTTTACTCAGTGAAGTAGCTATCAGCAAAGTTAAGGCTAAAACAAAGCAACAAGAAAAAGTGCTAGAGAGAAGATAGATTTTATGTAACTTTTACTAAAAAATGGAAAAAGATAAGAGAGAACATAGTTGAATTGTAATTCAAGCCCATCAACCATTAAGGAAGTTACACCATTCATTATCTTTGAAATACAACTAAACACATTGCAGATGTTTTTAAAAAGGCCAGCAGAATGCATATCACCTAAGGATTGCTTAACTATGGGTGGACCAATACTACACAAAGCCAGGCAACACCTGCCTGTAACACAATATTTTTTCCACATCTTTCAATCAAAATGACATTATTAAAAGGTGAATGTAGACACAAATATAATGTTTTTGTATAAACATATATATGAACAATTGTAAAAAAGACTGCAAATGAGACGGTATACATGTACCTATACTGCCAATCAATTCATGGAAGCCATATTAGGCCTAAGTCAGTTGGTTTTGAAGGAACTGGATGTTGACCCTTTTAAGAGTAAATCCGAAGTACATAGGTATACATGTCTATAATAAATAATGAAGAATCATTGAATGTGTAAATGGACATAGAATTTACTTTTTTCGGTTCCTTCAGTTTATTATTATTTGGCGGGGCTTTAAATTTGAAAAACAAAATCACATGACTATTCACAGATTGTTAATAAACACTCTTTTCATCCAAAAATGGTACTGCCTTTTTTGAGACACACATTTTCCAAAGTAACACACAGCCTACATTTAAAGAAGTCAACGCTTGCTTCACTAAAAGACTAAAAAATAGATATCAAAACAACCAAAATTTAGTCAATGCATATGTTTCTGAAGATAGAATATTATAGTAGGGGGAAAGATCTTTGTTGACAAATCATACATATTTCAGTGTTTCTTTAATTAGTTCACTGTTTTAAAATGAAACGCAAAAATGTCCAAAACAACCATGTTGATGATTTGTCACTTTTTGTTTTGTACTTTAAGGTAACCAACTGCGAACCAGATCCAACCAGTGACGCCAACACTTTCTCTAGTTTACTTACTGACTTAGAATCTCCTTTTGAGGCAGAGAGACATGAGGGGAAAAATAAACACCTGGAATGAATCTGCAGTGCTTGATCTGACACTGCCTATAAGCCTGAGCTATGTATAAACCCTTCTTTCTACTGCAGGATGGATGACAGAGGAACCTAGGGATTTCTGTACAAAAACAGTGGGATTAAGCAGGTAGAAAACCTAGGTCAATACACCTTTGTTTAAAATAAGGCTTATAGTCTTTTTTTTATCTGAACATTTGACAGACAATACCGGGAATGCTTCCAGGGGAGCTTTAATTAACTATTTCAATATGGACCCTCTTAAGAATCCAAAACAAGTGGCTTGAAGGGCCTGAATCATGATGGGTGAGGTCAGACGTCACAAGCATTGTCAGACAAACATGGAGAGCAGTTGACAAACTAATGGGCCGGGAAGATGTGGGGATAATGGGTCAATTTAGCAAAGGCAAGTGGAATCAAATGTTCCATTTGACTGGGCTTGGTACAGAATGAGAATTTAATTTGCCTACAACCAAATGGCCTAAACCCAGAGCCAACTATCTGCAAAAGGTTGTAAAGGAGAGTGATTAAAAGCTAGGATTAAAGGCAGAAGATAAGATGGATAGGATATGGTTTGTAGTGTCTTTCTTTTTCTTTCTCTGCATAGACCAGAAGGTAGACCATTGAAATGCCTGCACACACGCTAGTAAAATGTTTAACAAATCAAGAGTGTAATATGGTAGAAGCAGGAAAAGTTGTCTGCATAGCTAGATGAATAGTTTGCATGCTTAGCCGACTGGCTAATGGTTACTGTGACATTCACTGTGTTAAGCTGCAAAGCAGAAGCCAAAACACCACTCGAAGCCTCTTGATATTAAGAGATTCCTGTTGCAATTCCTTTGCCCAATTTTTCATCCCTTTTTTCCCCCAACAACTCCCAGCGGGGGACAGTGTGTCCTCCATTCCACATCTCTGCTCTTATCACACCACTCACCCAAACAGAAAGTATTTACCAGCACCTACATGCAAGAAGAGAGAGCATTCACCAGCCAACAACTACAATCGAGCTGGCACCTGAACAACCACAAGTAGCCGCTAGAGCGCAACGAGACAACCCAGTAAGACCTTCTTCCCACCAACCCCCATAGGCGCTGAGCCAGTTCTGCATAGTTCTGCCCAGTTCTCTGTCGGACCCCTGGGCGCTGGCAGAAAACCGTTTCCAGGATCAGACCCTTTGTTGCAATGACGCAGGTCTGTGACTTCCGCAAGTCAGGGAGTGAATGTGAACTTTACAGACGTTATGTCAAAGAACTTTCATCAACCATTTCAACAGGAATACCCCCAGTCACCTACGCGTGCGGCCGTCGTAGGAGAGAAAAGCAGATTTAGAAAGCTGGAATCAAAGGCACAAGGGAAAAGGAGGATATCTGTCTGTGTATTTTCTTTCTCCCTGACCGTGATGTCTCATGATGACGATCTAGAATTAGGCCTACGTTGCGGCCATTGAAGCTCGGTAGAAATCATCTGAAACCGAGCAGCTCGCTTTTCAACAGAAAAGCAGCGCCGGCCTCAATTCATAACACTCCCATACATTTTGTCTATAGGATAATAAATTGCCCCGTGGGTCTCCAGACATTGTGGAGCCGTCCGCTGAGATCCCATCCCCAGTATTGCAATCTTATGTGCTATACATGGTTATATTTAGGCCCTCACGAGAGACGTGGGACGAAATACTATGCGCAAATCTATGCAAATTCTTCAGCTTTGCCCAAACGAGCTTCCTGTAGTTCCTTAGATATCTGATGTTAAGGGGGGTCCCAGATGGAGCGTCAAGCACATGCCTGCACCTCGAGCACTCAGATATTAAATTACACCCCCCCCCATTCATTTGGATTTAACAGCCATCTGTCATGTGTTGAATCACACGGGTGACTGTGTTAGGTGTTAAAATGGAGCATGTGTTTGCTGCCTGCCCGACAGATCCATTGGGTTAGCGGTCAGACACTTTAAATGTCAGGGGCCGCAGGTGAAAAAAGCATATTCATGACGTGTTTGGAGGTCTTTGTTTCCATCTCAGTGGGGTAGGCAGAGGTGATTGTGTAGATACTGTTGCTGTAGCATATTGATTGTGGGAGACCTGGCATCTGTGTTGAATCATAAGTGACAATGAGTGTCCGTGGAGCATGCAGAACATTCCCAGGAGAGTTACTGGTCTTGTATGTTGAAGAATGATTTATATAGCATTCTTTCAAGGCAAAAAGCAGGGAAAGACTTACTGGAGCAGAACAGTCATGGGCGAGTCCATACGAATCAACCTGAACATACCAAAAACCTACATCAAGTGAAACCATGTTAAACCTTATTAGTATGATTGCCTAGATTTTTGAGTGCAGACGTTATTTTAGCGGTTTACATAGGAAACTGTGTGAATGTTGGCCATTGTAAAGGTCTCAAATAACGCATTTCAGTCAACCACACTTCATGGCTTTTAGAAAGGGTTCACAGAGCATGTTTTTCCACTCACAGATGTTAGTTATGTAGATTAGATGCTAAGGAAGCAACCTACCCAGCAGCACCGTCCAAGATCTGACCTAACCACTCCTGCACCCTAGGCATACCATGACAAGGACATCTAGGTTTTACTATAAATGGTTTCCTCTTTGACTGACAGCAGCCTTTTTTAGCATGATGATATTTGAAACAACCAGTGTGGCTGTGATTAGCAATAATAACCACTTAGGCTGTACCCATTGTTTCCATTCAGCCCTGAACCTTGCTTGGCACCCCTCCAAGATAAGTATATCTAGGGGAAACACTGATAAGCACAATTGGTCAAAACATCAACACAGTCACATGCATGCGCACGTATGCACAGAAAGAAACACACACACCCACAGCAGTATTTTAGCAGATGTTCATTTTTTGGGGGTGACAAAGATAAGACTCCTGGGAGCCGGAAATCCCCCACTGCCCTAATAGACAAAGAGGCCATCCTGCCAAGCACGGAAGAAAACATTTTGATGCAGATGCTATATCCTACAGGAGAAATACAGATGACCCTGGAACATAAAGAACTCTTTCTGCTGTGTGACCCAAATTTGGGGGGGGGGTATAAAATTGATGACAAGCGTTAAACAGTAAAGCCACAAAAATAACCAATAGACATTATTTACGTCATTATCACTCATCACATGTACAAAAGACGTCAGAAATAGCAGCGATGCTAATCACTTATTCATTTCCTGGCTAACATCTAAACGTAACAAACCCCATTTAAAGACAGCTGCGGCTTTGTTGTTGGCATCTTATTACCTATTGAACAACCCCACCATAGTATTCTTAGAACGCAAAAGGCTGCAGGCCATTCACCTCCCCCTACCACCCTCCTAATTTGCCCTATGACCTCTAGTAACAGCAGGGCGGGACTGAGAGCCATCTGACTTCAAATGTCCTAAAAAAAAACGACTAAATCCCTGAGGTGTAGTCTGTGACAAATCCACATTCTACAAGAAGTGGCACATGTTCGTGTTGAAAGAGGAAATAGTTTTTTAACAAGGTCGTATTTAGCTGTCCATGCATAATCCATGGGTGGGAGATAGATCCAGGCTGGCACAGATTCACATGAAGAGGCTGCCCTACTCTGACAGGCTTTGAAGACTCACCCGGACCCCTGCCTGTCTGTACTCCACAAGGGACCCTGGTAACTTGGCCCAGTCAGTGTCCATCTCTCACAACTGACAGCGTGAACAACAGGATATGTAAAAGGCAGATTGGCTGAGCAGCTTTATACATTTAGGAGAAATAAAATGTCCATGACAATAATATACAAAGTTAAGTGGATGAGACTAACTTGATGAATGTAAAAAGCTGTTTTTGAGGAGAACAGGTGATTCAGGAGCCTTTTCTCCCGTGTCTGTATAGGTCTTTGATTTGCACTGGTGTCCTGGATTCTAAATGCTCCAGCTGCATAAAACATAAGGGTTATTCTTGTCCTTGATGCAGACACCAAACAAGATAGGCGCCCCAAATAACTTTATTTACAGGTAAATAAATGTTTTTTTACATCCAACATCCAGAGCAAATTACAGTAACGAGTGCAAGCCTTACATACCGGTTCTCTGTAGGAGTCATAACTAAAATGCTTACTCAAATTGTTTATGACTGAGAATACATTCTCGTTTCCAGCTACAACCTGGGAGCCATTATGGTTAACTGCCATGCCAAGGGGCAGGGCATTTTTTGACCATGTGTGCTTGGGCATTCGATCTAGCAACCTTTCGGTTACAGGGTGGGATGCCCTACCCACGAGGTTACCACTCCTAAACAAACAGGAAGATTGGGTTTTCCTGGAATGGAATCAAACTGCCCCAAAAAGGTTTTCACTGGAGATGTGCAGCGGCCCCCCATTTCGCCACGAGTTATTAAAGGAATACTTCAAGTTGGTCGAGGCTTGATCTCGATAACACCGACCGACGGTAAACAGGAAAGAGTTTGAGAGGGGCGTTACGTGTGCTGACCGGTATAGGTTGGTGAGTTTACTTCCCTGAGGTAGCGATCACAACGCGGACATTGAAACTGAATTCAAACTTGCCCTCCATCTCTCCTCTCCGTGACACATTAGCCTTCCGATACAGCCTTTTTTCAACTTCCCAGACTTTCCCATACGTCTCCAGTCCTCATCACTCCCGCCCGTAACCGCCCGACATTTCCACCTCTCCGCGGTCGCCCTCGGCCCCGTCCTCCGCTCCCCTCCGGCCCGTTTTTCCTCCCCCTCGTGTTGTCTGTCCCGTCGTTCTTATCTGGCGCTGCTCTCCTGCACACAGCATCCTGTTTGCACTGGAGCAGGACAAACATTGTGTCTGAGTGACGCAGAAGACATTTCACAGGCTATCACGTTTACTGCATTGGCCTGATATCTCTATAATTGGACCCTTCCTGTTGCTGGGTCATGATGGGGGGGGGCACATAAAGAGTGAAGGGGATAGAAAACATAATTTTTCCGTCAGTAATATTTCCATCATAACACAGTCTCTCAAAGACCAACATGGCGTCCATAGCACAAAACAACACAGTAATAAGAAAGGCTAAATCCACCCCACTGAGATCCAAAACAAGACCCGCAGTCGGCCTGAAAAAGAACAACCTATCTATGTGCAGAATAAGTCAATAAGTCTCTCATAAAAACAGCCCCTCATCCCCTCGGAAACCGACCCTCAAACTTGCCAGAAAGTGCTTCCCGGACCAAAAAAATCACAGAAATCTGTGGGTTTCCACATAACAGGGTCATAAACCTCATTAATCATACACACAGAACCCCGGGACACCACCACCGTAGAGGTCTCAGGAGCCGGGCCGAGACCCTGGACGGCAGCTACTGTGATGGGATCGAAGCGACAAGTGGATGGGTGTGATCTGGAAATCTGCATTGCTCCGTCGCAGAGGATTCTGTCAGCGGTGGTTCTCAGGATGACCCAAACTATTTAAACCCGGGTCAAATCCACTCACGGACTGAGTGTATGCTCCGCTCTCGCTTGGAGATGCGCACGTCGGCTTCTCATTTCCCATGGCCAGTCTCCTGCCACTGAACTCTGCTACCCCTCCTCATAATCATCTGTCATCCCAGGACACTCATCCCTGCAAGGGCCCTCCCAAGCTAATTCCCTCTTTTCCCCCTGAACTCCACAACGGCTACAGAAAACACAAAAAGCAGAAAGGGAAGGGTGAGCCCCGGTCATGTCACTACAAAGGCCCGTCCGGGGGAGTCGTGCCGGCGGTTGCTCATTCAAATAATGCTGTGGTTCAGAGTGCATGCAAACGAGACGGTTAAAAGACACTTTTGAGGAACTTCCTCTCTGGAACATGCTCAGCTCAGGGCTGCTCACACAGAAACCCAGCACATCATTAACCAAACATCGCACAAGGATGACATACAATTTCACAACTCTAATACACCCTTAGTCGCTGCAGGAAAAGCGAGATACGCCTACCTACCTATCTGTGGAAACATGAAGCGTCATTAAGAAATACAAGACATGTTAATATGGACTAGAAGTAGGCTTGATTCAGTGCGCAGTCCGACTGTCTCTGATGTCTGGGACAGTTACCTCGCTCGGTGCCATATGCCTTGGCTCACAGCCTAATCAATTTCACAGATTCAGCCACCATTCACTGGAGATTCACATCTCTTTCATCTGCTTTAACCACATCACCCTGACAGCCCGAAACATCTCCCGTCAAGACCACGGATCAAACAGAATGAAATTGAGAGGACAGGCAAGCGCGGGCAAACACCCACACACACCCTCGTGCACACCGACGCACCCACACCCACAGAGTACACACAGGATGTGGAATATACACTACGCAGCATAAGGGAGTGGTAAACAGGAATTGAGAGACAAAGTGCTGTCTAATCTCTGTGCTCCAGATGCAGTGTAGGGGCGCGCGTGCGCACACGCGCACGCACACACGCGCACGCACACACGCGCACGCACACACAGCAATAAAAGCAGACAAAGACAGACAGAAATAAACCTCTATAAATACAGTGATTGTGACAGATGCAAATCTACGAGCACGTAAACCTGTTCTGAGGCATGACACACATTCATCATATTGAACGATTCCAGGCGATACGAAGGGAGACAACTGGGAGAAGGGTCCTTGGAGAACACACACACATCAGACTAACATCCTGGTGGTCAGGCGGACTATTTCAAACCCAGCGGGATCATTACTGGACCCCCGCATGGTTCAACCTTGTTCACCTCTTCAGCCAAATACCTTCAACAAATCCAAATGCCTACAGAAGCGGCCACTGAGGCACCAGTATTCGTGTATGTTCTGGCTGAACGCTTCACATCACAGCACGGTAAGGCTGTCAATGCAGCCTCAAGTGGCCAGCCTACTGGTCGCCAGTTATCCCCGCCATCACAAACCGGGCCGGTTCTAGCGACATAAGTGACATACTGTAAGCGGTCGATTAGGGCCCCCGCCAGCTAGTACCATGTTTATTAGAGGATCTAGGAATCACGTAAAAAAAACTATACGAAATCACTCATCATGCTTTAGAATTAATCATAGTCAATATTATTGTTCTCTATTTTTGTTGTTATGCTATGGACTAGCATAACATGTTCCTGTTAATCTGACTTGCATTAAAAACGCAGAAGAGCTATATACATACTACAGCCTCGTCACGATTTTTCTCCATCCTTGCCTTAAAGCCACATAATTTATCTCCCTCTCGCAACTTCCTTCTGCTGTACTTGGCTGAGTTGGCCCTGCTGCTTGCGCTGATCCTGCGTTTTCACTTTCATACATTTATATTGTTAGTGACTTAAATATGTTAATGGTATATTTTTTACACTGCATATTGTATATATAATGTTTTTGGTGACAGTACGGTCACCAAAAAGTACATACAGCCATCTTTGTCTGTCCCGCGAACTCTTTTAAAAAATATCTGTTTAGGCCGTCCAAACAAGACATTCCTATAAATCCATAAATTTTTTTACCCAACCCTACTTGCAAGTGCACTTGCCAATAAAAAACAGAGTTAACATGGTGTGTAGCTAGTTTGCTAACTAGCTACACACCTCACAAGGAGTCTAAACAATGAGGTTGAGAAAGAGTGACGAGGGCTTAGGGTGTAAAACTGTAATTAAAGCCCTGTCAGAGTGTTCGTCAAAGGAGAAGATAATGTCACAGTGAACAAGGAAAAACATGGGGATTGAAGACCGGTCAACTCATATCACAGACCCTTTAACACACGATGATCATGTTGACCAATGGTTATATGCTGTTGGCACTCCCGTACACTAATGTAGCCCCACCCATATAAAGTGTCTTGGTTGTTCAATTCTGAGTTATTCTAACATGCAAAAATCATGCAGTGAAGATGAGTGTCAACTACAGTAGGCCTACAGAACAATAAAGAAAAACATATAGACCCAGGCCTACACACCTAGAATACAATAGTAATATCCGGTCGCCTGAGAGAGCCAATTACTGCTAAAGAAAAACTACAGTATCATTTGGCTCTGCTCTATTGTTACTAGATGTTACTGAAAGCCAAAAGTTCTGTAGCCTGACAAAATTGAGTCGTGAAAGCAGCACCCAATTTCATGTAGCTAGCCCCTACTAACAGTAGCTGATTTTACCCTGCTAACGCTAGGCTAACTGTCATTATGGAGTTTGCTGCAGTTGGGAATTGCAGAAAACAGAAGGGAAAGCAAATAGATTATTGTTGGCTAGCTTAGCGAACTAGCTTCTTCAGACTTCTTCATTCAAGAAAAGCACCGTTTCATAATTAATTGCTTCTGGTGCTGTAGCTGAATTTGAAGTGGCTAACACTGCTTTTTCCCTCTCTCTCTACTCCATCTGCGCAGTCGCTTTTCTCGCATAAAGGGCCATTGAGCTGACATTATATGACAACTGCACCCAATGCTTTGCATGATATGTAATAACGCTCAGGTTAAAAATGTACCAGTGATGTTATTAAAAACAGGAATTTTGAGACACCAAATACTATAGGAATAATAACGGTTACTATTCAAACAAGAAACCAGGCAAGCCTAGTTCAGCCGGCCCACAATAGAAAGTATTGCCCTCTTGAGATTCGAACCCGGGTCGCCCACATGGAAGGCTGTGTCGCTAACCACTACATCACAGAGCTGTACGTTTGACGGGTGTCAATATAGCCTCTTGTGTCTATCCTGAACAAATCCTCTTTTGCCACTGGCCGTTTTAACAGCTAATTGGCCATTTGTGAATGATATTGATACAGTTAAACTTAGTAAGAAACTTTAGTCAGTTTATCTCCACCACAAATAGCGTCTATGAACTGTATGGCATTTGCCACTGGCTGTTTTAACAGCGCATTAGCCAGTAATAGGCTTTACCAGTATCTACAAACTTACTGGAATAGTCATAAGAATTGAGCAATCGCTAGCAAGTCTGCTAAAGCTATTTCATGGCATAAGAACGTATTTTTTTCTTTCATGGCATAACAACGTACTTTGTTCATTCATTCGTGAATGACATTGATACAATAATTATCAATAAAGGTGACGATAATTAACTTTTTCATCGAGTGAAAACAAGAGAGAATCGTGGAATCTACCAGAAATAGTCGCAATACTGTATAAACGCAGTTTTATTGCGACCCACAAATAAAATTAATAAATGTTGTTGCTCTCAACAGATTCGAACATAGGTCTTCCACGCGAGAGGCACTGTCTTTAACCACTACGCTACAGCATTACATGTTTCAGAGGTCGCTAGACACCATTGAGCATTGTATTAAACTGACTAACGTTTCTTATTAAGTTTACCTCCACCACAAATAGCGTCAATGAACTGTATAGCTGATACTGGCCGTTTTAACAGCTTATTAGCCAGTAATAGGCCTACTGGTATCTACTAACTTCCTAGAAATATTCATATGAATTGAGCAATTGCTAGCAAGAATGAAGATGCCAGAAACAGTCACAATATAACGGTTTTAGTTAAGGCTTACTATAACGTAACTACTGTATGTTGCAGCCAGCAAATGTGTTTGTCTATCCTGAGACAAAACGCATGCACGGATGCGTACTTCGAAAATCCACCAGAAACAGTCGCAATATAACCGTAAACTGTTTTATTTCAGGCTTACTATAATGTAGATATTGAAGGTTTTACCCAGCGAAGTTTCCGTCTACATGGAATAATTCATAATGCGTACTTCGCTTTGCCTGTGAGGAGATACGAACGCGGGACCTATAGTTCACTGGTCCGCTTTTCTAACCACTACGCTATTTAAAACTCACTCAGTCAGTCAGTCAGTCACTCACTCAGTAAGAGACATTCGCTCTTCTTGGCCGGCTCCACTTACGCGGTCCGGCAAAAATAAAAATAATCTCCAATGCACATCCCTGCTGCTAATCCTGTAACAAACCATGGTGTCAAGCGTGACATAGCAAGACTTCACTGTTACCTGATTGACAGATTCCCTCTGGGCCCAGGGGATTTGTTCTAAAACACGACTGAAAGGAGTCACCAGGTCACCAGTCTTCTTCAGCATCACTTAAAAACTATATACAAACAATCAGATAAGACTTTCCCCTCTGTTCCTGCCACAAAGCACGACTCCTCCGGGGCCACAAAGCAGTACTCCTCCGGGGCCACAAAGCAGTACTCCTCCAGGGCCTCAAGATGGGCAGAGGGCAACATGCTCCTGGACAGCTCATGGCCCAACCATGTTACCAGCTGAAGTCATTTGACATTCGTCTTGCTGCGCTAGAGCCAAAACTGTGTCCATATACCATCAAACAGAAGACAATAAGAACACAGACGGATGGGGCCAGGCCAAATCAGTAAAATTGCATTTTAAAACTTAAACAAATCTTTTCAACTTTACAAATGGAATAGAATAGCATTCAATTCGTTTTGAAATAGCCAACTAAGATATTTTCTTCCAACAGCAGATTGTGAAGAATTGTAAAAAATTTCTTTAAACGACCTGCAAGGGTATAGGAGGTGAATTCTAAAATGAAAAAGTTCTGAAATCAAAAATATTTTTGTTTTTGGAGACCCCCACGCCCATATAAGTTGCTAAAGACTTAATTAGATGAAAGGGCAATAACTGCCCAGTAAGACATGCTAAATGTTTTTAACGTTTTTGACAAGACTATTAAGGAGATATGAAAACGTAGAACCCCTAACACCAGACTGGACATCATGGGCTTTATTCAATAGGGCACACAACAGAAAGCAGTTTTGGGATATTTTGCAACAAAGAACAGAAATTAGGTTTTCTTATAATACAAGACCAGGTAGGGTTGGTCCAGCAGCTAAACCTGCTGCCTCCGCTGCAAATGGCAACTGTCTCTATCAAAAACAGCAGAAAACACAAAAATGTATCCATAGAAATAGCAAGGCAATCAGTTCTTAAGTTTGGTGCTTAATGAATCGCATCCAGGTCATATGGGATCCCTCTGGAAACCTCCCGTTTCTCTGCTTCAGAAGCCTGCCCTAATAGTTGCTATATGAAAATGATGTTGGTCACCAACACTCCGGAGACAGTGAAGATAAGGCCCGTCTTGCTACACTGACTCTTATTTACATGAAGCGCATGCAACGTTCAGCAAACCAGTTTGTGGAGAATTATAAAGGCTTCCTGACTAGAATCATTGAGCCACAGCATTCTTTCAAGTCATGTGCGGACTAATTCTCCTACTCTTATTCCGTTCCGTCTTAAAATCCCTCTTCCAATCAGTTAGTAGGTTTCTCATGTGGTACAGGGCTTGCCAAAGCAAAATTGGTGCAGCTGGTGAAAACGACTTAAGGAATTTCACCTGTATTGTATCTTCTAACAATATATAAAACAGAAGCCTGTAAATAATTGAATTGATCCAACTAGTGCTGACAACATGAGTATTTTCAGGTGTGCTACTGAAAGTAATATCCATCAGAGCCAAACAAATCCATGTCCAAAACGTCCAATGACTGGTATGTTTAGGAATGCAATTGTAAGCAGTATGAAGACGGCATCTCAGTCAGCTTCTGGCTGGTGAAACCTGCTTGGAGGAGCTGCTACTGCCCAGAGGCAGACGGTACTGGCAGCACTACAGAGGAAGGAATAAAGAAAGCAAGGAAGGAGGGAAGGAAGGAAAAAAGGAAGGAAGGATGTAAAGAAGGGAAAGCAAACAAGAGCAGAAAGAGAAAAAAAAGTTGTGTGACCTGATGTCCCCACAAAGACAGAAAAACATGGAAAAGGGTTTTTATAAGGTACCATTAAGGAAAGTGCAATTTCCACCTGAGGGTTTATGTTTAGGTTGAATCCTACAGTCGGGTTTAAGTATTTACATATATTACACAAACAAAAACAAAACACACACAAAAATAAGCCTGATGATTAGTGGAAAACTGGTTCTCTTTCTTTAATAACACTATTTACTACATTCATAACCAGGCATTGTATCAGACTTCAACAGATAAAAAATAATTAAAAAAAACAAGAGCAGAAATTACTTGAGCATATCGGATGCCTACTCAGATCAAAACATTACTGGATTAATTATTTCACTCTAAAATAATCTACCAAAGTATAAGTAATATGTCAATATGATTGCCGGTCAATATATCGGTACATTACTAATGGTAAGGGTATGGGAATAGGGTTGGGGTCACATTTAGGGCTAGCGATTAACAAACCGTACATAAAGTGGGTCTGAAGTTACCAAAAAACAGAGACCAGGTCTACATAGCGCCACTCTCTAGAGCATTAACAATAATGCACATGTGGTCAAGGGCTCAACACAGTGTGAGAGGAAAACATGACAGTTCCCTAGGGAACCCTAACATTCGTCACAGTCCCAGAGAGAGATCAATGAAGCTAAAGTTAGT
>JACXGI010002930.1:45105-68031 GCA_016801175.1 Esox masquinongy
CACACACACACAATCACACACACACAATCACACACACGCACACGCACACGTGATGGAAAAGTCCCTACTGGCTTTAACACTAGCGTATAGGATACAAGGAACGTGGACATATTCACGTAGGCTGTGTTAGTACACACAGCCATCCTCAGCACGTAGCGGAACGGCTTCCAGTCATTCATCCTGCTATTTCAGTAACTCTCTCATGACTAAGTAAACGCATCAACTATGTTCACGTTGCTTAGAAGGGCCCTTATAACTGGAGAATGACACTAATTATGCCAGTAGTATCCCTTCAGCAGACACTTGCAGCCTGGCTTTTTGAGCTCCTCTAGAGCTCTCTCTGGATCATAGGGATGGGAAAATAAATACTTCCATATCGTGAAACTGTTTTTGACGATTGTCTTATTTTGACAACATTGATTATACTTTGAATACAGAATTGTTTTCAGTACTTTAATTTCCATGATCAAAAACTATTTTTCTAGTGCCTGTCTTGTGCTTCTGTAGCAGACACATGGTCAGCATTAAGGCCTGGAACATCAAATCGCAACCAAATCCCAGCACAGAATCACAAAACATGTTCAGTCTTAAAAATCACAAGAACGGCAAGACACATAGTATCACCACCTATGTAAAGTGATAATATTGTATGACGAAGTCACCGGCCTTTCACAGCCTTTATGGATCTGTTCTAGAAGAGAGTTCCTGTGTTAATCCATGCTTAAGGGAGTTTTGGTCAGCTATTTGTGTAGTGGCCGGCGTCGGGTGAGTAGTGTTGAATATTATGGATGTGGTGAAGAAGACAGTGGTGCAGATTGTCTCCAACACCAGGGCTGCAGAGCAGTGTGGGAGGTCTAATGACGCCATAATAAGGAGACACCACATCTACAATAAGTGATCCCAGGCAGGTTTGAGTCAACCGCATTAAAATTCCAATCAATTCTGAATGTAAACCCAGCTCTAAGTTTAACCATCCAAAACATGTTTTGTTTGAACTGTTGCAGAGTTTGACAGACAAGATGCGGCACCATCTGGCGTAATTTAAACATCAAGCCGCCAGGCCTTATTCTTTTCCAGCTGTTAAGCCATGGAATGGCATTACATTTGATGATAGGTTTGGTTGTGTGACATGAAACATCAGCAAGGCTGTGAAAACAATTGTGTGTGTGTGTGTGTGTGGGGGGGGCATACATTTTCCACAGGCAGGTGTAAATGTATGTCCACATAACAGGACATGCTGCCTTAAATGACCACCAGTCAGTAAGACTGAGCAATAGCAATGTTCATCTAGAGAGTTGTCTGGAATCGTTCTGCTCCTTGGTGAGGGAAAACCGAGCAAGCAGCAGTCAAACATCCCCTTTCCCAACAGGCAGATCTGACATTTATAGTGCGTATGTGTACGCGCACGCACGTGCACGCGCACACGCACTTCAAGGTAACTAAAAAAATCAAACGAAGCAGGGGCTCTGAATGACATAGTATTGCTCACCTCTGTTCAGGAAGTTGGACAGATGTAACATTAGGACGTGTTGTTATAGGGGCAGTATGCTGCTAACTTCTTAATCAGTTTGCCTACCAACCAACCAAAACGTATTCAAACACCACCGTGACGGCAAAGTAAAAGCATGTCGTAGGCCTTGTCCGTAAAAAGCTTGTTTTCTACTAAACAGTCTCATGGGAAGGTGTGCGCCCGTGCGTGCATGCGCGCGCGCGCATGTGTGTGCAAAAAAGTGTCAAAAAGAGAGAGAAGGGAGAAATACAAGTGACTGATAGAAGACAAAAATGATGAGTTCAGCCAGCAGAACATTGCGATACCACCCATCTGAAGATGTGTAAAACCAGGCAAGGTTGGAATACGGAAGATGGAAGCCATGGCGTTTGGTTCCCTGAGAGAAATCTACCCTCTGGGGCCCACACAGCACCTAGGCTCTCCTCTCTCATAAACAGTCCTGAAATACAACAAGAGTCCCCAACTGGAAGAAGTCAGTGGTGAAGGGGACCGACCTCCCAGGACCTGTTCAGTGGAGACCACATCAATCCATTAGAAGTCAGATAATGGAACTTCAGTGGATGTGTGAAGACGACAAACGGTCATGTTGTAGCCTGACAGGGGAGACTTGCTTTCCAGTGTGCGTGTCCGTTTGTTCAGCACACGATTCATAAAGCTGCAGAAGCAGTGCATTTCAGTTATAAAGCCATTTTATTTAGTCAAGAGGGCCACATGCGAGCCAAGCTGTGCGAAGGCAAAGCTGGCAGGCAGGGAGATGTCTTCACCAGGGTGAGTAGGAGGTGTTCTATTATTAAACACATTTGGCTTTCCAGAAGAACCGTTCGGTAGGATCTTCAGAAGGATTTTTACCATTCGCCGTGCGTCCAAACAAGTTGTCATAGTTTGACTAACGACCGGAGATATCCGTTTGGAGTCATGCACATTATTCAGCGAAAACACATCTAGCCTAGGGGTGATATACTGTCAAACACACATCCACATTATATGGGGCCATTGACCAAATTATTCCTATAAACATTACAATGCATTTCAAAGGGCCAATAATGAACCCGCGCTCCTTTAGTACTGACACGCCTAGCAATAGAAGAGACCGGGAAAACAGGCTGTCCAATCTAATGTTCCCCAGACAGGTTCTGTTAGTCAATACAGTATGTACCTGCTGCGACAGGCCCCACTAAGGTTAATCAAAGATTTCTGCAGGAGGAAGCTCATCTGGCTACCTGCTTCACATATGTTGACATTCTTGCGACAGGGCGAGTATGGACATGCATGCAATGAAGTGAGTAGAGTCAAACTGTTCTCACGTGGCATGGCAGACATAAGAACGTTTGAGTGAACCTATAGGATATAGCCAGATCCAACCCCAGCTTTTAGGCTAGATACATCTCACCCCCCTCTCCCCCAACTCCTAGCATCTGTGATGGCCTCTTTCTGGCTTGGCCGGCGCTGGACATTGCCCTATACACCCCTTATTGCCCAGCTGACGTGAAATAGAAGACTCCGCCTTGGTTAGTTCAGTTCCCTTGTTGTACAAGACAACGTGAGAGAAGAGTGAGGCACGTCTGTCTTCGAGCACTTCCTATGAAAAGCACACATCACACCTTAAAACATAACCGGTCTAAAACCTACCAAAACCCTGCAGAACAGTACGTCGCCCTCTGCCCTCTCCCTCCTCTCATCCTTCACTTCTAATGGAAGTCTGTGTCAGGGGCTTTTACCCGAGGCGGACAACCAAACTGAGGTGGCAGCGCGTGAACCTCCGCCCACAGACACACCGATGATGTCTATCTCAAGCAGGCAAACGTGAATGGCATGACAGGCACGCCTTTAACATGAGAGGCTTTTGGGAAACGCACTTTGTGTTCTGGCCCGGGACAGAAACTTCCTCTTGGGAATTCCTCTCGACACCAGTAGGAGATTGGGTGGGGAGATGACAGTGTTTTCACGGGACAGTGGAAAATGGGACAGAGGGCTCCACAAAGACACCCGGCCTATACACTTCTTAGACAGCTGTACTGTGCATAGGCAGTGACTTCCGCAAGCATTCGACTTCTGTCAGTCCATTTGGCAAAAAGACCTACAAATATGGACCCAATCAAGGGGCATGCCATAATCAACTCCATCTAAAGCCACAGGTTTTAGTGCAAGTGTATGAATAAAGGGGTCTTCGGGCTGGTCGAGAGGGAGCATGTCCCTTATAAGTCTTCCCTCCTCGTAAGTCCTAATGGATCTTAGAGTGGACCGAAGCAGGCACACACTGACGCTTCCAGCCATTATCCCATTTCCTTATCTGGCCGGTTGAGCCCTCCTCAACACTCCTGCTCTTACCCAGATAGAGAGTCAGTGGGTCAGTGCAACCAATTTGTGGACTGGAGGAGAATGGGGTTACTGGAACTGTTCCCTCCTCTGAGCTTCTACTAAAAACACCAGCCTAGCCCAGTGACTGTCCGCCTGCCTGTTTTCATTGTTTAAATCAGCAGACTAATCGAACGGATGCTTCATTCTCGGAAGTCAAAGAAATAATCCCACCGGCTGGTTTACGCTGGACCTATCGTTTCCTGCCCTGAGCTGTGCTACTGGGTCACGGCAAACCGGTAGAGCCTGTGGACTTCAGCTCTCACTGAGGCTTTGGCCCCTATCCTCTAGAGAGCTAACAGTGGAAAACCAATGAACATATCCCCGGTACTGCCAACTAACCGGTCCTTCTCTCGTCACCGAGCTAGGCTCTCATCAGTGCCGGTTGAAAGACGACAGAATAAAACAGAGAAGAGGCAGCGAAGGCAGTGGACGGCCAGGGTGATGTCCGAGCCACAAGCCCATACCCGGTGTAGTTCATCTGGTTGGACAGACCTATGGCAGTATGCCATGTCCACAAACGCTGTGAACTGACAAGCTGTTGGCGAGGCAATGTGATGAGCGTATGACTCAGTTGAGAATTCAAACATGAGTGACGCAATGAAGAGGAAAACCCTGGTACAGGAAAGCAATGCGTGACACAGAGAAGGGAGTATCCCACAACACAGATACAGATCAACCTGAAGAGGAAAAAAAAAGATCTGCAAAATCAACACTTGGTCTGCAGAAATTCCTGAAGCCATTAAAGCGCATGCAATGTTTCTACGGTTTCTGAACTGTTATTGAAGAGTCGGTCATTGTGAACAAATGGGCCTTGTTCTAATCGATGTAATGGTGTAGCTTAGTCTTCTGAAGTCTGTGGAATACATACAGGTCTCTTCTTCTAAATTACGGTTGGTAAGAAACAACATCTAAAGGTATGTTCTGAGGGTGCAGGAGGAGAGTACAGACACTGTACAAAAATAGCACCATCTGATCTATCCAGAACATTTAATTCCAGCAGCAGCATCCGAATATTGGGACTCTGTAGCATTATAAAATCAGCAGAGATGGTGATGTCAACTAAAAGTATCAGTTTGTCAAAGCCTCCACTCTCAGGAACTCTGCAATTTTCAAGTCAACCACTGGCTGATAAAGTCGTTCAACAAGCCTAGTCACTTCATGACAGTATAAATTAGGACACATTGGTCTTCCTCCATTATAGAGTTCCTTATTAACTAGCCTTTCTTCCCAACCTTTCAATGTCCACCTCTTCTATGCAATTACACCATCTAAAACACCTAGCAGGCCTACTCTTCCTCAACAAACTCAAATGTGGATAAGACGATCTGACAGGACAAACGTGTTGTTATAATCATGCTCACACCAGATTTAATTTAAAACACACAAATTGTAGCCTAATAACCTTCCGCCACTCTAAACATACACAGCAGGCTATTAAATGATATTATCCACTTAGCCTGCCCCCATTATCTAGCATCAGTCATGTGATCTGTGCCTAAATATAAACCCACATCATTTTCCACTACTGCAGCTATTTCTGTTCCGTCTCAGATTAACATTCTTTAGCGTTTACAGAAAAACACCATTTTCTCCACTCTACAGAGGAACTCCTTTAGGACTCTTAGCAACGGGCTTGCCAATGGTAGCAACATGAAAGTCCTCTTTACCTTCATACAGACACGCTGTGCTTGATGGAACAAGTCATTTAGGTTTCCAAGCCACGGCATGGCAGCAGGGCCTATACTGGGACCGAGCTGCATGGCACCAGTTTTCTAATTTTAATTAATTGCTTTTCTACCTTCAGTAGTGTAAATATGCCGGCTCACTGAGTTCTGGATCCATTTGAAATGAGACAGGCTGCGACAGCCAGAGCTAATGAGCTGTCAGAGGACTGTGAAAAAGGCTGGTGCAAAAATCACCCAGAGAGGGCACACAGCACAGCCCATGTGCCCATTCTGTAGAACAGTACCATAGCGGGTCAATAAGGAGATGAGCTGCTTCATAAAACATCAAGGTCAGCAGAGACATCAGAACCTCTCTAAATTATAGGAGCTTTACTACTTTGTGAAGTGTATTGATAGTGGCTGAAGAAAATGTGCCTGGCAACCCAGTCTCCTTGCTTTGGCCAAATGCACGCTCACAGACGTTAGTTCGTTATCCACAAGGTCTCTGCATGTAAAAATAGCCTTAAGGCTAACAGATTGGAAAAAAGGCCAACCAATCTCATCGGTCCCCCAAAAACCGATAGGTTGGGCCACGAGATGCATAATGCAACATTTAAAGAAAAAAATCCTAATTGGTCTTGATAATCTGATTGGTTAGAGATTGTAAAACGGCTGATGACATCCTTCATTTTGAAATCCCGTAAATGACAAATGGAATGACCCTCAAGCTGTAATATGTAGCGATAGAGTGCAGCAGAAAACTTCACGTTGAGTCATCAGGCAAACAGCAAACGACATCCAGTCCTGATTGTACGTCACATGAAACTGTAGGCATTGGCAGAGCTGTCTCATTAGATTAAGGTAGGGATAAAGTTGACCTTTATAATGGCAGGCCCAACCTGCATCTGGGTGAAGGAAGGTGCCCTCTGTCCTCAGTCTGGAGTTCAAAAGTTCAGCAATCTACTCTGACAACACTCCACCATTTGGCGATTGCATGCCAGAATCGGGCAACATTTTTCAGTATTTCAAATTGTTGACTGCTGATAATTTTATAACTATTAAACATCCTTCCTCACAGTAAAGTTTGTATGTGAGAATTGCTAGAACACTGTGATACCAATCCTATTTTAAAGCTATGCTGGTGTGAAATTGCTCCATTACTGGAAATTTCGATCACAAATAAAAACACTAAATTGCAAAGTTCAATGAATCACACATTAAATCAAACTCTAAACACAATGACACATTTTCACCATTTCCACTAAAACGGCAATGCAAATGTAAAGTTTTTCTTACAAAATGATCCAATTCATTTTAAGTGGTCAAACTATCCAAAACTTGTGTTAAAGACCTACTCTATATTAAAATATGTATGCAGAAAGAATGGGTCATCATCCACACTATGTCCAAAAATATCTACTTCGGTAATCAAACTACAGTAAGTGAAGTGGACTGTCACAGAATTACAGTAGCCTATATCATGAGTCCCTGATCTGTAATATAAACAAATGCATTATATAATGACTATGGGATGTACTCATTATGATGCTTCCTGAAAAAGTAGAATAATGCAGATTCTCCTGCTTTGCCAGGGTTTAATTCTACACATTGGGTATTATTTTAAAAAACATATATACAGTGTCTTCAGAAGTATTCAGACCCCTTCACTTTCACCACATTTCGCTGTGATGTATTTAACCGATTATGATTTGATTTGATTCTATATTTTGTTGTTGCCATTAATAAATAAACCCACATTGACAAAACTAAAGGACCTATTTTGAAATTTGAGCCAATTCATTGAAAACAAAAAACTGAAATATCTCATGTACATAAGATAATACAGGAGGAACTGAGGAACACTCCATAGACCTCGTGGCAACTCATAATGTGACCTGGATCAGGGCATCAGCGAGCTTCTGGACAGTCTGTGGCGCTAATTGGCGGCATCGGATGCACCGATACATAACGTCCCAGAGGTTCTCAGTTGGATTCAGGTCTGGGGAACGTGAGGGCCAGTCAAAAGCATCACTGCCTTTGTCACCCAGGAACTGCCTACACACTCTGGCCACATGAGGCCGGGAATTGTCCTGCACCAGGAGGAACCCAGGGCCCACCGCACCAGCGTAAGGTCTGACGATGGGTCTGAGGATTTCATCCCGGTACCTAACTGCAATCATTGTACCGTTGGCTAGCACGTGGAGGTCTGTGCAACCCTCCAAAGATATTCCAGACCATCACTGACCCACCACCAAAGTGGTCGTGCCGGATGATGTTACAGGCAGCATAACGTTCACCACAGCATCTTCAGACTCTTTCATGTCTGTCACGTGCTCAGTGTGAACCTGCCCTCATCTGTGAAGAGAACAGGGCGCCAATGGAGGACCTGCCAATTCTGGTGTTCCCTGGTGAATGCCAATCAAGCTGCTGGGCTGTAAGCACAGGTCCCACTAGAGGATGTTGGGCCCTCATGCCCCCGTCATAGACTCAGTTTCTGACAGCTTGGTCAGAAAAATGCACACCAGGAGCCCACTGGAGGTCATTTTGTAGGGCTTTGGCAGTGCTCCTCCTGTTCCTCCTCGCACAAAGGAGCAGATACCAGTCCTGCTGCTGGGTTGATGCCCTTATACGGCCCTGTCCAGCTCTTCTTGTGTAACAGCCCGTCTCCTGCTATCTCCTCCATGCTCTTGAGGCTGTACTGGGAGACACAGCAAACCATCTTGCAATGGCATGTATGGATGTGCCATCCTGGAGGAGCAGGTCCACCTGTGCAACCTGAATGGGCTGCAGGTACCGCCTCATGCTACCAGTAGTGACTAGGACACTAACAAAACACAAAACTAGAGAAGAATCAGTCAGGTAGGATGAGGAGAGAGCAACTCTCTGTGGCCACCACCTGCAAAACCATTCCCTTTTTGGGGGTTTTCTTGCTGTTGCCTCTCCAGCGCACCTGTTGTCACTTCCATTTGCACCAAAACAGGTGACATTGATTCACAATCGCTTATGCTTCCTAACTGAACAGATTGACATCCGTGAAGTTTTATTGACTTGGTGTTATACGGTGATGATTACGTGTTCCCATCATTGAGCAGTGTACTCTGAATGCACACATATACACATATATATACACATATATACACACACACACACACACACATATATATACACATATATACACACACACACACACACACACACACACACACACACACACACACACACACACACACACACACACACACACACACACACACACACACACACACACACACACACACACACACACACATATACACACACACACACACACACATACACACACACACATATACACACATATACACACATATACACACATATACACACACACACATATCTATACACACGTATACACACGTATACATATATATATATAAAAAAACGCAGACTTGACAGTCACTGATGGTGGACGGGGTTAGCCTACAGGTGGTAAGAGTTGCTTGAGAATTACAAATGTTTTCCATTCCAATAAATGTTGAAACTACTTGGAACAATGGAAAAATCCAAGCACTAAACCAGCACAGGCCTAGGGTACAAAATGACAAAGTTGAACCACACACTAATGTACTATAGAATAGCAAATCCAACTTAACAAACAGAAGTAGGTGTGCAACACATTCACAAATGTAAATAAAGCACTAAAACTTGACCTTTCCATTTGAAGTTTGCCTTCCAACATCTGAACCAGCACTGTCTACTGATGAATGTTTGACTTTGCCTCTGGACCTATGGAGATGATAAATGTTTGACTACCGCATCCGGGGAACTCTGACGAACATGAAAAAGACGATGAAAGATTCACCTGCAGCTGAATTCTTGTTTGAACATCCCACACACCTTTCTTTATTGAGTACTTATGGTCATGTTCAGTCAATATCGTCAACATGGGGTGAATGGGCGCGTCGGTTCCAGGGAACTTTTCTACTGATAGTGATCACTAGGTTAGCATTGAAGGAAGAAGAAGCACGCTGCTTAATGGAGGAAACCCACTAATATAATTTCCATTTGCATGTTTGTAAACGTCATACTAAGGTGTCTTAGAAGGAAGTGAAGCCACCACAAGTCGCACGAATATTTACTTTTATGCCTTATATTGGAGGGATGATTGATTGGTTGACAGTGATAGAAGATCTCAGGTGTGTACCATGTTAATTGTGTTGAGATCAAGTGACGACATGGCTGAGGGATTATATTGTTTTCATGTTTTACAAAACAAAACACACTGTCATCCTATAAGAGACCACTTCCAACATGATAGGAATGCTATTTCACAGGTTGAAAGGGATCCCTTTGCAAAAAATGAGCATTTATTGGTAAAAGACGATCATTTAGAATGTCTGTGTATTTGGTTGACGCTAATCTCCCAGAATAGCTGTGTATTACTGGTGTTTTCCTTGCAATCTAACACTCGCAAACAAGAACAGGGATGCACCTATAAGAAAAATATTGCCCAATAATGATATTCATATACCACAATCGACTAATGCCGATGTTTCCTCATTTCCATACCTGCTTACTCTGGCATAAATAAAAACCTTCTTCCTATATATTTTATTTACAAAAGACTCTCCAAAAGAAGACTGATAATGAATGTAAAATGTATGAATGATAAATACACATTCCCACTTTAAATTGTATATAATATAATGCCTGAATATAAATGTAGTAAATAAGGTAGGTAAGGTGGTCTTTGGATAGGTGCTGGTCTTTGGATAGGGAGCACATTTCCAAAGGAGTAATTTGTTTAAATTAGCAGTGTTTCTAAAGATCATTAAGGCCACTGACAGTTTGCAGGCTTGAAAGCACTTCATTTGTCTAAGCAGGGTATCATCTAAACTTTTTGGTTTACCAGCAAATCTGCCACATAGATTCAAATCCATGTACTCAATAAAAAACAAAACAAATGAGTATGCTGTTAAATTATTTGAAAAAAAGGATAAAAGCATTTAGTAGCAAGTGATATACAGTATCTTAAAAAACCTTGACCTCACCTGAGACTACTCTAAGCCAAAACATCACAGATCAGAAATGTTCAGCGGTGCTTTAAAGGAGGTTCAGAAGATTTTCAGATGAAAAGTTTCTTAAGCTTGAAAGTAATGTTTCAACATTCCACTCTGGTAGTCTACGGTACTGCACACGTTGTTGGCCAAAATGATGGTCAATTACCTGAGGAATATAACACTCCCACCCAGCAGATGGATGAACAAATCACATTTAAGTTGTCCTGCTACATCATGAAATGTGATACTGTGTTAAAGCTATAATGCCTTACTGCACAATTTTCAGAGTTCACAAATGAACCATAAAACAAGGTGAAAAAACGTTTTTTTTCCTTTACCAAATAGAATATATGCCTTTCCCCAAACGCATAAGAATACCAGGATTTGGTTGTATGGAGTGGATTATTCCTTCAAGCAATACCTCAATAACGGTTATCATTAACTCAAAATCACACGTGGACTCCATCCTCAACCCCTGAGAACTAGTGGGATGGAAATCTCGACCAACAGACAGATCTACTGTACTACAGCAGAATGGACAGTGTCTCCCCAGTAAAAACAAGTCTTTGTGATTGTAAGGCCAATCCTGTCCGGCTCAGGGTCAAAGCTAAATCTATTTGTTGGGCTGAGAACTGCCAGGGACCTCGCAAAATATTACTAGTACAGCATGTAGGTGCCAATAAAACATTTGTATTCTATAGGCATTGAGATTTGAAGTTTCAAACAGAATGCTCACTATTTTGCATGTTTGCTGCAAAAGAGAACTAGACATTAAAAAATATATATTTTAATCCACCAAATAAAGAAAATGTACTAAAAACATTTGTTTTGTAAAAGCACTTTGTAACAACTGCTGATGTAAAAAGGGCTTTATAAATAAATCACAAGGTGCAAACCATTGATACTGTAAGCTTCAAGAATAGAACGGCCAGATTAGACCAGATTACACCAAAAAACATTGAAAAAAGCCAGCACAGTTCGGGAACAGCATTCTTTGGACAGATGAAACTACGATCAACCTGTACCCGAATGATGGGAAGTATTTTACAGATGTTTTACAGATGATGTGGATTATACTACATCATCTGTAAAACATGGTGGAGGTATTGTGAAGGCATGGCCATGTATGGCTTCCAATGGTATTAGGTCACTAGTGTTTATTTATGATGTGACAGAAGACTGAAGCAGCCGGATGAATTCTTTAGTGTATAGAGATATACTGTCTGCTCAGATTTAGCCAAATTCAGCGAAGTTGATTGGATGGTGCTTCACTTTGCAGATGGACTATGACCCAAAACATACTGCGAAAGCAACCCAGGAGTTATTTAAGGCAAAGAAGTGGAATATTCTGCAACGGCCGAGTCAATCATCTAATCTCAACCCGATCAAGCATGTATTTCACTTGCTGAAGACAAAATATAAGGCATAAAGACCCACGAACAACAACTGAAGACAGCTGCAGTAAAGGCCTGGCAAAGCATCATAAAGGAGAAAACCCAGCGTTTGGTGATGTCCATGCGTTCCAGACTTCAAGCAGTCATTGCCGGCAAAGGATTCTTGACAAAGTACTAAAAATTAACATTTTATTTATGATTGTGTTAACTTGTTTAATTTCTTTTGAGCCCCTGAAATAAGGGGACTGGGAATGAAAATGGTTGCAATTCCTAAACGTTTCATACATTATTTTTGTTCAAACCCTTGAATTAAAGCTGAAAGTCTGCACGTCAATTACATCTAAAGACAACATATTCAAAAGTCACTTGGGGTCACTCAGAAATCTCTTTGTTTTCGAAAGAAAAGCAATTTCTTTTTTTTGCTGAGCACATTTCATCTTCTGTCATCACGATAATGTGTTCTCTTCAAATGCATATGGATTACAGGCATGCTCTTGTGACATTAAAGTTCTGCCTTGCAAATTTTGCAACAAACTATGGAGATAGAAAGGATGATAAAACATACAAATAATTATGTGCTGTGCTTATGAAAGTATCAGTAAAGTTTTGGGTAACAAGTATGATTTACACATTTTACAGTTCATTTTAGGCTGTATGTTGTTGATGTCTACAACTAACAAGGTGAAAAAAACTTTTTTTTTTCTTCACCAAATAGAACATATGGCTTGCCCCAAATGCATAACCTTCATATATTGTTCAGCATTAATGGTGCCTTCACAGACGTGCAAGTCACCCATGCCCTGTGCACTAACGCACCACCATACCATCCTGGATGCTGGCTTTTCAGCTGTGGTCTGATAAGAAGCCGGATGGTCCCTCTCCTCTTTAGCCCAGAGAACGTGGCATCCTTTATTCCCAAAGAGAATTTTGAATTTTGATTTGTCAGACCACAGGACAGTTTTCCACTTCGCCTCGGTCCATCTTAAATGAGCTCGGACTAAGAGAAGACACAACAGCGGTTCTGGATCTTGTTTATATATGGATTCTTCTTTGCATGGTAGAGTTTTAACTCGCATTTGTGGATGTAGTGACATACTGTGTTCACAGACAATGGTTTTCAGAAGTGTTCCTGAGCCCATGCAGTGTTGTCCATTACAGAATCATGTCTGTTTTAATGCAGTGCCGCCTGAGGGCAAGAAGATTACGGCCATCCAATATTGATTTCCGGCCTGGTCCCTTGTGTACAGAGATTTTTCTGGATTCTCTGAATCTTTTAATGATATTATGTACCATAGATGAGATCCCAAACCCCAAAAATTTTGATTTTACATTGAGAAACATTATTCTTAAATTGTTGCACTATTTGCCTGCACTGTCTTTCAGTGACTGGTGAACCTCCCCATCTTTACTTCTGAAAGACTCTTTTTATACCCAGTCACCTTACTGACCTGTTGTCAAGTCAACTAATTAGTTACAAGATGTTCCACTAGGTTTTATATTTTTAGAATTACACAACTTGTCCAGTCTTTTGTTACCCGTCCCAGCTTTTTAGAAACACGTTGCTGGCATCAAATCATAAGCAGGCATATATTTTTCAATAAAAAATAACATTCTCAGTTTCAACATTTTATATTTTGTCTTTGCACTATTTTCTATTGAATTTAGGGTTTAAATGATTTGCACATCATTGCATTTCGGTTTTCTTTACATGTTACACAGCGTCCAACCTTTTTGTAAAAAATGGTCTTAAATCATTTGTTTTTGGCAACGATTATTTATTTGCTTTTGGATTTGGACATACGTTTGTGAAACTGTATGCACATATTTGTTTGTGACATGATTTGACAGTTGCATTATATATTTGTGACTTAAAGTATTTATTTGTGACATGGTAGTAATGTTTTGATGTTTTGATTTGTGACAAGTTTGTAATGTTTTGATAGAAATCTATCTCTGTAACAAATTGTTTTCATTGAATACTTCAGTGTAAAGTCGTCCCATAGTTTTGAAGTTTTTGGTTGTATGCAACTTCCCTCCGGTGTAGCCTCCACTATCTCGCTGCGTCTTGTGTAGACCCAACTAATCGATAGTGACCTTCATTGCCAAAATATGCAATTATCGACGTTATCGTAATTTTTATTGATTACTTGTTGTAGCCCTAAATTGACCATTACAAAACACTTTTGCATTTATGTTAGGACAGCTGAAAACTGTTGTGCTGATTAAAGGAATGGCCTTCTTTAGACTAGTTGAGTTTCTGGAGCATCAGCAATTGTGGGTTTGACTACAGTCTCAAAATGGCCAGAAACAAACAACTTTCTTCTGAAACTCATCAGTCTATTCTTGCTCTGAGAAAAATAGGTCATTCCAAAAAATTACAAAGATATCATACAATGCTGAGTACTACTCCCATAAAACAGAACAGCGCCACCTGTCAAGCGTGGTGGAGGCAATGTGATGGTCTAGGGGTGTTTTGGTGATGATAAAGTGGAATATTTATACAGGGTAAAAGGGATCTTGAAGGAAGGCTATCACTCCATTTCGCAACCCCATGCCGTACCCTGTGGACGGTGTTTCATTGGAGCAAGTTTCCTCCAACAACAGGACAATGACCCAAATTTCAGCACCAAACTATGTAAGAACTATTTAGGGAAGAAGCAGTCAGCTGTTATTCTGTCTATAATGGTATGGCTAGCAGTCACAGGGTGAAATCTCTTCAGATTACCTCAACAAATTGACAACTAGAATGCCAAAGGGTCAGCAAGGCCGTAATTGCTGCAAATGGAGGATTCTATGATGAAAGTAAAGTTTGAAGGACACTATTATTAAAATTAAAATTAATTACATCTAACCTTAACAAGTGACAACATTTCCTATTCATTTAGCTATACTTCCTATACAAGCTAATTTCATGTATGTTTTCAGGGACAACAAGGACATTTCTAAGTGACCTCAAACTTCAAATCGGTAGTGTATGTTATATTCTTATGAACAGGCCTTGGCCAATGGTAACCACAAACAAATATAAACAGTCAAGTCCTACCAATGCCAAAATGCTACACCAGGAGCCAGGAGATACAACAATAAAAAAGCAGTATTTTCTAGTGTACATAAGGTGAAGACAAAAGTCTGACTGAATACTCTAGTTTCTGTTAAGACACCCAAAGCTTAGTAGTCACTAGGGGTAGAAATTTGCAGTGTCCCTGCAAAACAATATCACGACATTTCTTTGAATATTAAGATTCAATACTGGAGTAGCCAATACTGAGATATCCTTTTTCATTTGACTGAGGAAATAGTTAAATCACCATACCAAGGACACAATATATTCTGTAGAGGTCTAAAGCAAAAGTTAACTCAACTCAACAAGAGAAACCTCCAATTCAAACAGATTCATTTTGAAAGCTGAGATGCTCAACAAGATTTTAATATCAAATAATCAGACTGCCTGTTGTAGCCTTTACAGTAAAAGAACTGGCTAGTACTGAATGTTGAATATGATGATTCTGTGTCCACAGTCTGACATGTCATTAAACAAAGAACTGTAATACTGATGTGTATCGATTTTTGCGCCCAACTTGAGAAGTCAAGACAGGTACTCTAAAAATAGCCAGTGTAAGAACCCTTGGAGGGAGAGAGGCTCTTCAACTGTTTACACAACATTGAAAGTGATACAAGGTGTTAGGAGCTGTAGCTGGCTCTACTAAAAGGTCATTGTTAACACAAACATGCCAGTAAAGAAAATAACCCTCCATTTATTCTGCTGACAATACATCTATGATTGTCACTGAAGCCAACAATGTATTGTACTTAGGGTTACTCAGTTGTTTAAAGCTGGGGTTGACAACCGCGGTCCTGGAGTACCAAAGGCACTTGATGTTTTTGATTTAACTGACCTAAAAGATCAGACGTGTTGAAAAGGCTACATGCCATCACTAAACCATGATCAATTAGCATAGGTGGTTAGCTGCAGTGACTGGTTAGAACAAAATCAAGAGGGACTTGTGGCACTCCAGGAAGAGGGTTGTCCCTTATGTACACCTACAAGTAAATAAGTAATAAGAACAAAGAAGTTATATTTCATTCCAAGTTGAAAGTGTCTTGAAAATGAAATGGGTCATGAAAAGTTATTAGAATGATACTAGGAGTGAATACTGAATAAACATTAACAGATCTGTAAGGTAATCCAAACAGACTAGTCAAGCCTAACCCTCAACATGTTGTAGGTAGGGCACAGCTTATAGACAATATTCAGTTTCACTTTGCACATATATCTTGTGAATGGCCTACATGTCTGTCAACGAAATCTTTCCATGATCCTTCATACAGTGGACCCATTTACAATGTCAGATGAACGTTCCCTATCTGAATGTGTGCAACAATATGTAGCCTATGGGCAAACAAAAAATGGCCCCAGTCATCTCTGTTAATCAAGCCTATAGATACAAAACAGGTACTGTATAGTAGGCTACCTGAAGAAACCAACACCTTTCCTCTGTCACTAGGTTATTCAGTAGCCTAGGGCTATGATATTAGGGTAAAACTACTCCCAAAGCCAGCTGCAGTACAGAAGAGAAAGGTCCAAAACATGCAGAGGATCAAAAAATAATAGCCCCCCACCCTACCTCCAAAAATAACTCAGTTTCTGTAATGATAACAAGCGTTATTAATCTTAATGACTTGGGAGGCCCACGTTATGCTTATGCTCCTGTGAAGTAAGGTGCATACGACGGATCATGACATATCATGGCACTCAGTATACACATGCACATCAATGTAAAGACTTCGTTAGTGAATAAATGTTGCCAACACAACAGGACAATTATTTAACGAAGTAGACAAGGTATAGAAATCTATCGCGGGCAAAGGAACTCACATCTTCAAAGAGCGATCCGACGTTGGCTGTCACGAGCAGTATTCCCGAGCCTGCTGTCAGCTTCCCCGCCATAATTCTTTCCGAATCAGATGTGTAGCGTACTTTGACTGTTTATAATTGCAATTAACACGATTCGCTAAAGGTTTCACGAGCCTGGTTCGGTTAAAATACTGAGGAATTGTGAATGCAGCCAGGTTTGTGACTGCTCGGATCGCTCATACTAGCAAGGCTCGTGCATCTAGTTGGTTGCTGACGGTCTGCTGCTTTGTTGATGTTTTGGCTACTTTTTCACATTTATAGCCATCGTTAAAAGTTGCCGTTTTAATCCATAGCGACTACTTGACTCTGGTTCATTTCAATGATGCGAGTTTCCCTGGCTTTTGCAGTGAAAAAGTCTCCCTCGTTTGCCGCGACTCAGAAAGGACCATTGCCTTGATTGTTTAGAGAGGATAGGCTGGAGTCCTTCACTGTCCTGACGTCACCAAGCGAATGGAAAGATGTAGCTTTTTTAAAAGGGCAACGCACCACTAGAAACGCAGAGCAAGAGGCTTCCTGTCAGAGATCCCTTAAGCGACTTGGTGGTGCTAAAAAATAACGCAAAATTGGGGAATTTAACTGATCCTGCTTCTGACAAATGAATTGCATTCCCTATGAAGCATGTCATATCACAATATCATAAACATGGACAGGTGATCACTGACCGGTGTTGTGACAGATAATACAAGATAAAAAAAATGAATCATCAAAGTAGGAAGATAAACGCACTGTAACCATTAGCTCACATAAACACTGGCTTTTAAGAGAAACTGCAAACAATAGATGTTGCCGCTGCAGTGTGTCAGTGCAGGAGATAAGAATGGCTTACATGTTTTTTTTTTTATTAAAGATTGCACTAAGCCACTAGTTGTTGTTAAATTGGCAGTATATATCATGGCCTTCCCATTAACATTTAGCTCCGCAGGTTTGTCATTTATTAGCCTGTACTACCAACATTTCTATAAGCTGGGATATTGAAATATTTTCCTCTTTTTGAGAACCATGTCTCCTAAATCATTGCTTAAATAAAATTGGTGGGACCCACTTCGGGGTATTTCGGGGTATCCAAAAATCCATGATATGCTTAAAATAAATATGTTATTTATTGACATGTTACTCAATATACATTCAAACTTGACATGAATAAGTTAGGGCTTAGAACATTCACAATAAGAAAATTGTGATACCCTCCCCTAATGGTCTGGACAAAGTGAGGTCCATTGGAACCTCTAAAATAATACTTGACACGCAACAGGTCAGAACATACAAGAACTAATCAGAGTGAGTTATATTTCATAACAAGATGACAAGATGGTGGAGTTATGACCCAAAAAGGGGAGATGAGCAAATAGGGGGACACAGTGGAAGTCCCTGAATGTTTTGGTGTGTTTCCACTTTCGAGGGTTGTCGGGTAGGACACATGGCTCATTGAGATTTTGTAAAGCAAACAAGGAGATTAATGCCATAACAAGTTATTCAAAGTGTCGACAGCTGTGTCTGGCAGTGTGAGTGTGTTTGCGCGTATGTGTGCATGCCGTGTGTGTGTCTGTGTGTGTGGTTGGGTCGCCTGTGTGTGTTGAGAGAAAGAGAATATTGGTTGCCTGGCCCTTCCGTTTTAGAGCAGCCATTGCCGGTGGGAAAACGTTCACAATCTCGGGCTGCTTTGCATGTGTTGGTGCTGGCAAGACACACCAGGCGTGACCAGTGTCTGACCTCTCAGCCACAGACATAAGGAGAGTAAAAACCCTCCAATTCTTTCCTGCTGTCTTCAGTGAGAGCTAGGCTGTATTTATTCCAACAAACATAAATAGGACACATTTAGAAAGATCCCCCCAACCTCAGTTTTACAAACAGAAAAAATGGGAAGCCCCTTACTTGACTTTGTCAAAAAATATTTTTTTGGGAATGGAGGGTAAGGGAGTAGATGTTTGATTGTAGCCTGTTAAGTTGCCAACTCATTCTTCATTCAGTTTGTGAGTTTGTCTGTTTTGATTTATTACTGTATCATACTTTATACTACAGCGTATGATAGAGTGGCCGCACCTTTGTTTTTGCCTTTATTTTACCAGGTAAGTTGATGGAGAACACATCCTAATTGTCAGGAGCAACCTGCAAGCAATTTGGGATAGCTGCCTTGCTCAGAGACAGAACAAATCATTTTTAAACTTGCCACCTTGGGTATTCAATTCAGCAACTTTTCAATTACTGGTCAGATGCTCCAATCATAGGCTACCCTGCAACCCTATGTTACTTTATGGTTTTCACAGATATGGTGTAAATATGGAGGGAGTGGGGGGGGCAGGACAAGTTGTTCTTTTTCCATTTGTATTAGCAAGGGCTAAGGGATTGTCAAGCCTGTAATAATTATGTATTTGCCTCTTGTGTTATTGAAACAGTGTAAATGGTAAGTGTAAATGGCCCTTAATTGAACTGCATCAATGAGTGAGGATCTTTGCATATATCATAAGAGTTTAGCTAATGTGCTACATGAGGCCCACTGAATACTACACCATTAGCTCTGGACAGGATATCCCACAGTGGAACAAAGGGTGGGGGTGGTGGATTTGTTTGTGTGTGGGTATATGTGTGTGTGTGTTTTATACCTATTGCTGATAAAGGACTCCATCTTCTAACTAGCTTAAGCCCCTCCCTCTCCACCCGAGGTAATGGAAAAAATTATGTAGGAATTCCAGTCTGTGAGCAAATATGTGCACTTTGACCCCTATCCTCCACTGCTCAAATTCACTGAACTAAAAATAGAAAAGAGCTTTGATTCAGCCCTTTTCAGACTGTGGCAACAAAATCTGAACTTTAGATTTATGTTCATATGCTTTTCACATATCTTTTCCCATGACTGTCCTGCTGCAATTTGAAAACAACTTGTTAGTATATGGCAATAAATATTTTAACCATCTATAATTGTTATTTGGTTGAAATTAAAGGCTCTGTGACAGGGTATTTAATGGCTGGTAATCATTATATGTACATACAGAGTTACGCGCAAATTAATTAGATTTTTGACCAGACAAACTTGTTTTGCTTCTTCTTGCTCATCTGCTTCATTTTTTTTATAGAATCCAGAATTGTCTTTTTGTGACTGACACAGTGCTCTCCAAATGTCAATCCCATTAAAGGTTGAGTTCAGAGAATCCTTCATTTGAATACTTAAAATAAAAATGTTTAGGATGCCTTAAGTTATAAATAAATCAATATATGGCACAGAAACTAGAAAATAAAAGCCTATAATATAGAGTATTGTTTCTTAGGCAAACATTTTGGACCTCTCAAACTCTCGAATATACACTCATTGCTGAAGTACGTGTATGGCTTTGCCTACGTTGGCTATCCATGTCTTTATTTACTACACCACAACCATGCCCACTGTTCATCACCGTTCAGTACACTGAGTGACTAGCAATGTCCCTCAACTGACCTGGAAGCCCCTTGCAAAGTCTATTTTCAGATGCTGATCACAAAGTCTATTTTCAAACGCTGAATTTGATGTACCTTGATGTACCTTTAAAGTAATCTATGGGCCAATAAAAGCCGGAATCCATTGTTTAATATTCTTAAAACAGACAATAAAAACAAGATAACTTAAACAAGCACTTGCTACAAATAAAAGGGAGTATGTTTATTTTGTAAAACTTATAGAGATTTAAAAACATTTAGAGATTTAAGAGATATAGAAATTTAGAGGTTAAAAATCATGCTCATACACCATGATTACTTCCTTTGGTTTTTAGCTAGAGGTGACTAAAGTTTATTAAAGCTTGTAAAGGATTTTAAACAAAAATTGAAACATGGATTATATTTTCTCTTGGCCCATAGACTTCTATCAGTATCAGGGACATCAAGTTTAAAAAAAGTGAAATTCTCCTTTAAATTGGACATATTTCTGATTCTCACTTTCTTGGCCTCGGTCAATCGGTCTGACCTATTTTTGCAACCTATTTAGGTTATCCCTTCTCCTAATGTACCCTCTCTCATCAATTAATTTGGAGCACTGTGTTCTTTTGGGACAAAATTTCTGCAATTTTTTTAGAGGCTAGTGGACTAAATCAGGTTAATTCCAGGGGGATTGACTGATGAGATTGACTATTTGCTTCTTTCAAGTGGTTACTGTGTTTCTTTTTCAAATACAAATACATGCAAGAGCTCCACCACATGGATTTAAACTGTTCAGTTATTATAACAAATACTCACTCATTTGAGCTATAAATTAAAGAAGTGAAATATTAAGGAAGATGGTTGATCTGTAGTGTTGCAATGCAGGTAGAAATAGGAAAGAAAATATTTTGACTAGGAAATCCACAAAAGTTGTTATTTCACCAAACGAAGTATAGACAAGCTCCTCAACATGAATTTGTTTTCTTTAGTATTCAGTTAATCACACATTGTCATTGTTGTCCTTTCAGACCTTTTAGAAACTGACATGCCGCTAATATACAGGAAAAAAACCAATACCAACCCTGCAAACCACAGCCTGGATTGTGTTAAATGAATTTGGTCATTCACCTCCAGATTCCAAAATAAAACTAAACAGAAGAGCCCTTGTAAATATACTATGCAAGATTTAGCCTTTTCCGTTTCTTGTACAGGATACTGAAGGTGTAGAAAAAAGGTCTGTGTAGCTTGCCATTGCCAAACTGGAAACAAACCCCTCTGTGTTCTCTTACAACCCCTTATATAAATGCTCTACAGAGTTAGCCTTAATTGGCAACAAATTGTGGCTTTGCCCAATCCCTAAAATATAGGATGGTTGTTCAGGCTCTTGACCGACAGATGTTTGTGTTGCAGCTCTTTTTAATCAAGTGTAGACTCACCATGTTTCTCTCAGTGTGTGGGTGTGCTTGCCTCTAAATGTCTTCATTCCTTTGGAATGTACAGTAGAAATAAGTTTAAGTACGGTAGAAAAAGCTATACTTTTTTAAACAGCCAAAACCAAATTAGATGATAATAAGAGGGACAATTTGCATCACTGTTGTAATAAATATAATTTCAGGCTTTGTCTATTTCCTTGGATTTGTATTTGACTGATATAAACAAGTGGAATTTTTTGACCAAGCCAGTGTCCAGGATCAACAGTAAAATCGTGGCAGATCATCTTGCCAAATATTGGTGAAGGATGTCCATCTCATAGTGAGCAAACTGTTTAAATTCTGGCTTATTTCATTCTCAAGTAATAGAAGGTATTTATGAAAAATGAAATGGCATCCTATTTAATGATGTTTGTCTTCTGTTTTAATGTTTTAAAAAAATATATAAATTTTTACAAGAAGCTCAAAAAACCTCCTTTGTAACTATGCATGTATATAACCTAGTAATGTGTGTTTTGTGTTCCAGAAGATGGCAGTAATGTTTCCCCCAAACAATCCAGACTATTGACAATAAACTACAACATTTGTCCACCAACTACAGCTATAAATGTCCAATTGCTAACAAATCCTGAAATGTAAAAATCACAACAAAATTGTTGTTTGCGCAAATGTTTATGATGGGTGTCTATGTTGAAATTAGAGTTATTCTGAATTGCACACAGGCATTTCTTAAAACAATGGCGTAGACTTTCCAAACATTGTTCTCAATTCATAGAACTATGTGGCATTTAACAAAACAGTAAATAACTTATTTAACAAAGTATTTACTACAAACTGTGTTTTCTAACAGCCTTTTGAAAGCAGAAATACATTCATCAAATGTATCCCATAATGACAATATCAGGATTGAAGACTGAATAGAGCAATATACGGAGAGGTCTTTGAAGAAAGCCTGGTCCAGATTGAGTAGGAACTCAGACTAAGGTGAGGATTCATCTTTCAGCTCAACAATGAACTGAACCAAACAATCAAGACAATATGGAATGACGTCGGTACAAGTCTGTGAATGACTATGAGTGGCCAAGTCAAAGCCTCGACTTAACAGTTCAATAATGTTCCCCATCCAGTCTCACACCGATTGAGAGAGTCTGCGAAGAAGAATGGGAGAAACTGCCCAAATCCAGGTGTGTGAAGACTCAAAGCTGTGACTGCTGCCAAAAGCACTTCTA